>PVKA01005751.1:18178-60874 GCA_004027165.1 Ctenomys sociabilis
ATATATATATATATATATATATATATATATATATATATATATATGTATGTATTTTTTTTAATAAAACAATCCAACACAGATTAGCAGCCCACAATCGAAGTGGGTTATCCACAGAAGTTGTTGACTTGAGCCATTCACAGCTCATTATATTAATATAACTTTACTTTATATACCTCCATTTTTATACTTTTCTGCTGGATGGTTAAGACTGAGTTAAAGCAAGACCTATATAACAAGAAATGTAACTTTTGTATCAGATAAGGTCAGTCAGGTACCCTCAGGGTTTACCCTGTAACCTTGTACCACTCTTTGTAGATCCCTTGTCAGTGTCAGCCTTGTGGATGAGTCACGGCCATTGCTTGACCAATTTGCTCTCTGCGGAAGCCTGAGAGAAAGTTTTCTCTCCATGTGACTCTCCTTAGGCACACTTTACCTCATCTATCACATTCCTCTGTGGCCCCATAATCTCCTTGATCAGAAAATTTGGGGCACTACTAAGTTACATGATGTTACAGTACAGGTTGTCCTATGTCTTGAGTCTTCACTGACCTTGAAAGGCTAGGGCCAAAATGTTGGCTGACCTGGAAGCCTTTCTTTTTCTCAAATTTTTGATCTGCAAACTTAAGTTGTTAATCCTCCAGAAGAGAAGCTTATTATTACCCTGCAATATATTCAGTTCAGTTTATCCACACTATTTGTCTAAATATCAGACATCATAGGCATAACATGGAACATGTATTTTCCATCAAGTATTGAGATACTAAACTCTAAGTCTGTACAGAATATGAAGAAGAAAAAAAAATTAAAAAAAATAGGAATGAACACTTACATATATTTCCATAGATATTTAGAAATCCATCCATATACAGCATAGTAGCATTGTAGCATGACTGTCTTGTGACATTTTTTTGTCTTATTTTTCATTTACTATCTTTTAAAAAATGGCAGTATAGTAATAGTTGGTATGTCATGACAAGAAGTACATATTTAGAAGACCAGAATGACAGACATTTGGAGTGTGACCCTTCTATTACACTTTGTTAAATTCAGTGCAGTTGCTTGGTTCACAGGTATCAGCATATACAGTTAGTCAGGGTGAGAATCCTATCACTTAACTGCTAGCTTCAAAAATCTCCTGATGTTTCTCAGGATCATGAAGGGTTTTGCCCCTGTCATGTTTCTCAGCATTTCTCCTTGCCCTCTCCTCATTGTCCAATCAAGTTCTCGCTTCCTTTTAATTGTGTTATACATTTCTATTTGCAATTCTTCTTCTGAGTTATACTAGGGAGACTATACGATATTTGCACATGTGGGTCTGGTTTATTTTGTTTATAAGTATGTCTTCAAATGGCATCCACTTAAATATGAAGGCTTAGAGTTTATCATTCTTTACAGCTGAGTAATACTCCATTGCATAAAAATACCACATCTTTTTCAACCATTCGTCATGTGACAGGCAATTCTATATATTTAATGTCTTGAGGAAACACATCATTGTATAGAGACCAGAACTGCAAATTTTAGATGAAATTCGATTTTAAATAAACAAGAATGATTAAGAAACACTCTTACCATAAACACATAAAGTCTGTCAAAAGTAAACCATTACATGTTTACACTTTTTTAATGTATTTGGTTGGTACAGGGTCTCATTACATAGCTCAGACTCACAGTGATACTTCTGTTTTCTGTCTCCCCAGCACTGGAATTATAGGCATACACCACTACACCCAGACTCTGTGGTGGACTCAGCCCACCCTGGGGACAAGGCTGGCATGGTATGTGGTGCTGGGGATCAAACCAAGGTCCCTGCACTTGCTTAAGCTTGCCTACGCAGGTGCTTTAGTCCACTAAGCTATCTTGCCAGTCCCCACATGTTTACATGTTTGAAGTTTCAAATACATTATCACTGTTAGTGATTTTTCCATTTTTACCAGTATTTTATTAACTAACCAGTCATAAATCAGCCTTCAATCATATATGCAAAAGTGGTACGTGCCCTGGTCTAAATGCTTTAGATTTTAAGAAAATGTTGAGTAAATATATGTGTCATTTGGGTGTATTCTTCTGTACATTGTTCTTCTGAGAGATACAAGGAAATCCAGGAAATCAGTTCCTTTTTCATTCCTCTATTCAAAAGTATTTTGTAAGGGCCAGCAGTATTGCTCAGCGGACTAAGTGTTTGCTTAGGTAAGCACAGGGTCAAGGGTTCGATTCCTGGCATCTGATCCCAGGCATGCTGAGCAATGGATGGAGTCCAGGCGTGGTGGCACACACCTGTGATCTCAGCACTAGGACGGCAAAAATCAGGAGGATCACTACAAGTCTGAGCTGCATAGTGAGACCCTGCACACACACACACACACACACACACACACACACACACAATCTTTCAAAAAAGTATTTGGTAATTAAATGCTGTAATGGTTAAAGCCCTATTCTGAGTTCTAAATGAATGTCATGTTAACCAAACTGAAGGAAATGCTCAAGAACAACCAAGAGTCAAGTCCTGCTGCAGTGCAGTATTAACTTTCAAATGACTTGATAATAAGTTCTGGGTATCTATGGACTCTTAATCCTTGGGGGGTCACTGGAGGACTTGCATATACTTTCAGAAGGTGGGGGCATTGCAGTTAGTGTCTTGGTTTCCTTCTGCGGTTGTAAGAAATCACCACATACTTTATGGTTGAAAACATGGATGCCCTACAGTTCTGTACTTTAGCCAGAGGCCTGCAGTGAGTCTTACAGGTTAAAAACAAGGTGTCAGCTCCATTGTGGAGGCTCTAGATCCGCATCTTTGCCCTTTACAGTCTAAGGCTACTGCATCCATTGGCTTGAAGCCCTGCTTTCCCCATCTTCAAAGACCATTTCTCCATCTTCAGTTTCTGTCATCACACTGTTTTTCTCTCTGACCTTTCAGCCTTCCTCTTACAAGGACTGTTAGGCCATACTGCACCCACCCAGAAAATCCAAGATCACCTCCCCTTACCAAGATCCTGAGTTTATTCATATTTTTGAAGTCTCTTTCATCACATAAGGTGACATAATCACAGGTCATAGGGATTAGGACATGAACACTTGGGGTGGTGAGCATTGTTTAGCTCACTACAGGTAGGTAGAATCTGAAAAGGACAGTGTTACAGAAAGAGCATGTGGAGGGCATTTGTCAATTTCATAGCCAGTGTACAATCACCTTTTCTTATTTGGGATGAATGCCAAGAAAAAAATGAGATAGGCTACTCTCTCCCCTGAAAAGGAGGGACATGACCCAGTGTGGTGATTTGATGTTTACATTCTTTATTTTGACTAAATTATTTTTATCAATCACTCTCGGGCTTGCATTTAGGTACCTTATTAGCAACAGTCACATGAAGCTCACTATTATGATTATTGCAGGGGCATTGTTAGAGAAGAACTATCACTTCACCATACCTTTCGTGTAGGGAAGTTGCCTTTAGAATTCATTACCAGAAATACCTTTTATTCTTTTGAGCATGTGCCTTACTTTCAACTTACAGAGACAGAGATTCCTAGAATCAAGAATTTCCAACCCTTATTATGTTCTGTGAGATTGAGGCCAGTTTGTAGAGGTCTGAGGGTGAAAAATTAATCACACCTCTCCTTCCTTTGGTGTTGGAAACTGACCAAAGGAAGACTCAAGAGCCCCAGTGAGCTTCATGTTCAATATCAACTTTGCTGCCTCGAACCAAGGCATTGGTAAACTTTGCTGCACATCTAGATTATGCATCATTAGTTCCAGGAAATCTGCAGGAACTGCATATCCTGCCTAAACTTTGAGCACTGAAGCTATACATCAGGAACAGTGTAGCGGAGAGTCATGGGCCTGCCCTGAGCACTTGTACAACTCCACCACCTTGAGATTTGCCTCCCACTTACAGAACAAAGAGAGAAAGATCAGAAGCATGAACCCGCAAGCAAGCCAACAAGCAGAGGCAGCACCATGGGTACGTTCCTTGGGGTTCCTTCCTGGAAATGGGGATGCCCAGCGCTTTAATGTGGACATGACAGCAGAGATGCCAGCACTAGGTTCCCTAAGAAATACGTGCTCCTTCCTTGAGGCCTTGGACACTCTGCCTCCAGTCCTCGCCATGGCCCACTGCTAAAGCCCCACCGGGCTCAGCTCCTCGGTTACTCTTAGAATCACTTCCACCTTGATCCACTTGAAGTGGCCCCCTTCTCTGTACCCCACCCCCACCGTCTCCAGCTCATCACTCTGCTTCCTTGTCTTTCTGGCAGGGCCACTGCCTGAAATGACTATGTCCATGTTCTTTTTTCTTGTTTGCCACATCACCTTCCCCCTTGTAGGATGCAAATTCCATGGAAGCAGCGAGTTTCCCTGTACTGTTCCTCCTAGGTGCCTCCAGGCCCAGCCTAGCCTCTGGCGCACAGCAGAACAGGTGATTCATGTTATTAAATGAATGAAGTGCTGTGGCTGCACCAAGGCACCAGCTCCCAAATGTCCACATTTATTCAATTCCAAGCACTAGCAGTGCTGTCCTCTGCCATCTATTTCTTACCCATCTCGTCCTTTCCATCTCCCCACCCTAACGTTCAGGCCCTGAACATTAGGCGATGACAGTGATGGCCACAGCTGCTCTGTCTCATGGTCTCTGTCACACCCTGCCACCAGGCATTCCTCCTAAATTTTACCCCACTGCTTCCCTGTTGGAAGCCCCCTCACCTTTGGTGCCGCTCCATTCAAACCAGGTTGATTTTCAGGACAGTAGAACAGAGGGGCACCCCCAGAGGAAACAATGGACCTGGGGTGTGGGTAAGGACATGCAGCTTGGAAACAAAGCATTGGTTTTTCTCATTGATTTGCTTTTGCTGTTTTTTACTTATGATGTTTAATTTCTGTGTGCCAAATATTGTTGAGAAAATCCAAGATGTTGTGTTTTTTAAGTGCTCTAGGGAGTAGTTTTCAAGAGTTAAGAGAGGTGTCAAATGTTCTCTGTCTGAAGCAGGGCCTGGAAGCTCACCTTGTAGTACTATCACACACAGAGGTCCTCCCTTTTGACCCCTGCTTGGGAAGCACCCACTCTTTTCAAAAGCCAGCTCAAGGGCTACACTTGTGACAGTCTCACCTATCTTCTCTGTGACAGTTAAATCCTGATTGTCAACTTGACTAGATGAACAGATGCCTAGCTTATTAGTAAAGCACACCCATAAGCGTAGCTAGATGGGTTGTAGGAGCATGGCCTTAGGGGCCGGATGATTCCTGCCCCTCTCCTCTCGGGCTCTTCCCTGCTTGCTGTGCTTCCTGGTGAGCCCGAACGGAGCCTCTTCCCTCCATCATGACCTCTGCAGTGATGGCTGCATCTTGGATCCACCTGACCGTGGACCCAAACCTCTGACTCTATGAGGCAAACAAATTATTTCCTCTTTAAGTCCCAGATAATTTATCCCTGTAACAGGAAAACTGGTCAGTACATTCTCTTTCCCTGGTAGAGCCAACCAGGGAAAGTGGGTAGAGCCAACTACCTACTGTGTGGGCCCCCCATAATGCTGGGTTCGCAGCTCTGGTGGGTCGATATTTTGTGTTTATTTGGATCCTTCATCAAATCAAGTATCCTCAAAAAATACTTTCTAATGAATAACGAGCCCAGACTTACCCAACCTCCCCCTTAACACAGGACTGGTTCCAGGTCTGTAACAGGGTTATGTCTACATGTGGCTGCAGTTCACAGGGAAATTCAGAGATGCACAAAGTCTAGCAATTTGTTACAATATTGATATAAACTGGTTGTGTCAATTGATCTCCTCTTTATGGATTAAAAACAAACAAGAAAGCTTCCAAGAAGCTCAAGGGACTTATTCATCTTATCTATGCCTAGAAGTAGACATAGCTTACAAAATGACCTTTTTCCATTCAAGAAATGTTTATTGCCATTCTCTCACATGCTGGGGACTGGGTTGCCTTGCAGAAGCCCCATGAAAGACAGAAGAGATATCCCTATAATCAGCCACAGCAAGATAGCTCAGGGAAGGCACCTGTGACCCAGCTGGAAGGTCAGAGGAGGAGTCATGGAGAGGTGATGGCAGAGTGTAGTCTCCAAGGGTGAGGAGAAGTTGGGCAGGCAGAGTGCCAGAGAGAGAGAGAGAGATTTTCCAGGAAGAGAAGATGAGCTGGAAACCTTGAAAACAGGGCCCTGGGGGAGACTGCAAGTACTTGTTGAGAATGTGGTGTGTGTTGTTGCCAGCACTGGATTTACCATGAAAACAGGGATGCTCCCCTCCTGGAATTTATGGTAAAAGACCTGTGAAAAGTGTGCCAATAACCCTTTGAAGCATTGGGTTCTACTTCACCTTAGGGACAGTTTGAATATGGTTCTGCACCCTCGCCTTTCTCCTCTTCTGGGGACACCTCAGTCCCCTGTGGTAAGTCCCACAACTTCAAGGGTTCTACTCAGCCCTCTGGAACAATGTTAGTGACTACCTCAAAGACAGAAAAGCAGAAAAGCAGACTGGTGGCCTGGACAGTTGTGTCCTTTGTTGTTACGTCCACCATGGCTGGCACCAGGGCCTCTAAGAAAGCCTGGAGTCTGGGGCAGAGCTTGTCCAAGGAGGAAAGTGCTTCCAGGCAGGGGTGGAAACTATGGTCAGAGACAGGGGACAAGAGACCTCTTACCACCAGGTCAGTAGGGAAAGTTGCTGCAAGCCATAGTGACTTCAGCTTCCAGCATCTCAGCCTGACAGCCCCTAAGCCTTTCAGGCCCTGGGAACACAGAGATGTGCTGACAGGTTCACAGGTAGGTGGCCCAGGGACAGGGAGCCAGCCATCAAAAGTCGTATGTACCCCAGGAAGCAGCATCTTCTCTTGAGACACTGCCTTCCCAAGCAGGGATGGCTTTCCCTGATTGCCAGCTGTCTCCCACCCTCTGGTGAATGGCATCTTTTTGTGGGGAATGAGAGAGAATATGACTCTTTTCTGCTACATAAATAACTCGCAGATAGTTGGATAAAGGCCCAAGGGCTCACTCAGTCAATACTAAAGGCCTACTTTGCTGGGCATCTGAGGCTATCGGCTCCCCTTCTAAAAACTGCCCTCCTATTCTCTCAGGTTTCCATACAAACCTGAAGGCTCTGAAATCTTCTCTCCCCTACTGCCTACAGTGGGACAATAAGTTTATTCCTGGGTTCTTGAAACAGACATTCAGTGGCCCTGTGATGACAGAAAGTGCCAAAGGCGTGGCTTAGGAGCTGTGGCAGCTCTGTCTTGAAGAAAAGGTGACTATGCAGAGAGAAGAGGAAACAAAGGGAGCCACAGAGTAGAGAGAGGAAGGAGGGCAAGTGAGGGGCATCACTGAGTAAGAGCTTGGTTCTCGTCGTGTCTGGCTTACCCATGGTTCTGGCAATAAAATCCTCCCCTTGCTAAAGATACATTTGGCGTTTATGTAAGCCTGTCCCTTCTGGCTGTGGTGACTGACTGATTTATTGTCCAAACCAGAACATTTTCAAACTGGAAAAGATCACTATTAAATTTACCCTGAGACAAAATATATGACTTGGGATGACTCCAGACAAACCAAGGCTTCTACTGACCCTCCTTACACAAGGATCACTAATGCAATGATGAAAGCAACCAAACTGTCCAGGGTCAAGTTCTAGTCATGGTCCCCAGGGTGCACTACTGAGTGGGGCCCAGTGGGAAGTCCCTAGGTCACTGGAAGTGTAGCCTTGAAGAGGACTGTGGGACCTCAGTCCTTTCTCTTGCTTCTGCTTCCTTGACACAAAGGTGAGCCATGCTGTCTACCACACACTCCCCACCATTGCCATCCAGCCCTGCCAACAGAGGCCCAAAGCAATGGATCCACCCGATTTGGGACTGGAACCTCCAGAAGTGGGAGGTTTTTAAAACCATAAGCCTTTTTGCAAATAAAACATATTATTTTAACTATTTTATTATAACATAAGGAAGCTAACAGAAAATTGATGGCAGGAGGGGAAGCTTGACCACTGTTGGACCTGTCCATGGGGAAGACTCTTAGACTGGCTTTATGGGAGGAATTTAGAATAATTCGGAAGAGCAGGCCAGAGAAAACTTAACATGCTCTAAGCAGAACTTAACAGGCAATTCTGGTAAGGGCTCAAAGGATGAGGATATTGGTGGAACTATGACAATAAAGGCTGTGCTGATGAGCTCGCAGATAGACTTGACTACTGTACCAGAATCTGGACTGCAGGTCGTGCTTGTTACACCACGGGGTGGAAAATCCATTTCCTGATACTTTGTTGGAGGCTGATTTTAAAAGTAATGGACTGGTTTATCTGATGGAGGCGATTGAAGGCAGCAAGACATGCAGGCTGCAGCATGAGTATTATTCACTGGTTTTAACCTAATTGACAGTGAGAACAGGGAGCAAAATGAGAGACTGAAAAAATTTGGAAATTTTTCAGCTTGGGGAAAAAAAAGCAGTGCCAAACCAAGGAGGGTGCAGCTACTTGAGAGATTAGCGCCAGTAGTAAGAGGCCAAATTCTCTGCATCAGCACAATGGGAACAATCCCTGGAGGGCATTGCAGAAATCTTAGCGCTGCCCCGCCCGTCACAGGCTCAGAGATGTACAAATAGAAATTGGTTTCAAAGACTTTCCAGAACAGAATAGTTTCAGAAAAGAGCCCCAGGGTGCCCTGCACACCCTGCCTCAGGATTTATTTCTCTTACTCAGCTAGCCAGATATTCTGAGTCTGTTATTGTCATAGCCCAGATGGCTCAAGTACAGCCCAGGCTGGCAGCCCCTCTTGGCACCGTCCACATCATGGGGGTTTTGTAAGCATGCAGAATGCAAGAGTTATGGGGTCATGATGGCTTCCACAAGATTCTGAAAGAAATCTTGAAAGGTCAAGGAGTTTGTGGCACCATTCAAGTCCCTGCAAGCAGCTCTGAACCGGGTGATCTATGGAGCTGTGAAAGGGAAGCTCAAGGTACATGGTGGAAAGGTGCTAACTGATCCAATGCCTATCAAGAAAAGCTGCATGCAGCACAGCCAGTGTAAGAGAATGGCCACGTGGCCCCAACTGGAGGTGCTGCAGGGTGCTGTCCAAGTCCTTGGGAGCTCACACTCCGCCACACTGTGCTTCAGACCTGGACACGGAGTCTTAGGGTTTAATTTTGACAAACTGGACTTTGGTTTTGCTTTGGGACAATCCCTCCTTACTGTTTTTCTGTTCCTTTCGGAGGCAGGAGATTGGAGCGTGGCCAGCCATCTGGGCAAGTGGGCATGGCAGGACTTGCACAGAAAAATGGTTCCTGTCCGGAAGTGCTAGCCTTAATTCATCTCAGAAGTACTCAACCAGGGTTTTGGTAAGATGGTGTAGATCTCTGCCAGAGGGGTAAGAGATACAAAAGATGACCTCCATGAAGCTCTGGGCCACCGTGTTTTCTTTCTCATAGTGTCTCCCTTCACCCTCCAGAGTATATGTTTCTTTTTTTTTTTTTTAATTGGCCTACGCTTGCTCTGCAGGGAATATTTATTTTCTTTTAATAAATGTAGACCCTCACTACATTTTGCATCATTTTGTCCAATTCTTTGTTCAGGACAAGAACTTAGAAAGAATCTATAGAAGAAATCAGCACCTAAAAACCATGTAACACTCATCTTTTGAAATATGAATGTTTACCCTGTTCCTGTCCCACCTCTGTATGGAACTTTCTGTTTGATTTTACAGTACTTCTTTGTGTTGAGTTTTAAATGAAATTTCAGACTCAGACTTTTGAGCGTTGCTGAAACAGGTAAGCCTTTGGGACTCTTGGGGAAGGACTGAATAAATAGCTTTTGCACTGTGAGATGGATGTTTAGGGGCCAGGGGTAAAATATGATAGTTTTTATTTCAAATGTCCCCCAAAGGTGACTGTGTTAAAGGATTTTGCTCTGGGGTGGTGCTATTGGTGGGTGGTGAAATTTTAGGAGATTGGGTTCAGTGGGTATTCTTGGGTAGCTGGGAGTGCACCCTTGAAGGGGACTGTGTGGTCTAGTCTCTTCTTTTTTTTTTTTCTTCCTGACCAAGAGGTGAACCATTTGCTCTTCCTTGTGCTCTCCTACCCCATAACCATCAGGCACCTCCGCTAGAGGCCCCAAATGGTCAGTCTACTTGGTCCTATATTGGAGCCTCCAGAACTGTGAACTACATAAACCTTTTCTCAGAAGTTAATTTTGCCTGGTAATTTCTGTTATAGAAATGGAAACTAACATGGGGAAGACCCCACTGGATAGGAACAAGACTGATTCCCACCTTCCCTCTGATCCCAGCAAGGACCATTTCCCTTTCCTGGATCTTAATTTCTTTCATCAGAAAGGGAAAAAGGATACCTGCTGAATAATGATAATTCCATACATTCAGCTCACCTAAATTATATGCCACTGCCTCCTAAATTAAATCCTTCTGGGGATTTTCTAGAAAACTTCCTCTTGCCATTTACTTGGTCATGATCATCCCTCTTTATCTGAAGTCAACAAGCAGTTCTTGGGGCATTTGGATATAAGGCAAAGGATCTAAGGTGCTCTGCCTCCTGCAGAGACTTTGGAGGTGGCCTGCCCTAGTTAGCAAGTGAAAAGCCACTGACTAGAGCTTGTGGATGTCAAGGAAGAGCTTGTGCTTTGGGGGAAAAGATCCAGCACTTGCAACCCCATCTGACACTGTCTGAGGAATCAGGCAGGTCAGCTCTCTGGGACAGATGGGAAAAAGAAATGCACACTGAGGGGAATGCACCTGCTCTCTTGGGGAGCCAGTCTCTCTCTTCAACATTGTTCTTTTCAGAATTTCAAAAATATACACAACAGGTTAGTAACAGCTCCATCCTCCCGGGTAACTTAGGGAAAGGTATTAGGAACTATTTCAGGGTATAATCTGAGAGTGCATCTTAGGTACAATCTGCCAATGACTCTGGCCTCTTGGTGTTCTACCCTTTGCTCTCAACAAAACGGGAGAAGGCATAGCCAGGGTGGACTCCACCATAGGAAGTGCTGTTGATCTAAGGAGCGTTGGGTGTGAAAACATCTACAAAGCCAGCATGGCAATTCCTGGCCCATTTGTCCACTGCCAGAGAGCATACGCCCTTTCCTGAACATGGAAATGATAAAGAAGTTCTAGCAATGGGGCAAAGGTCCATAGCCAGCCTGAGCAATTAAAATTTGCATGTCTGGAGTAGGAGACTGTTGGTAAAGAGCGAGCAGACATGGAGGTCCTGTCATAAGAGAGCATGCTAAGCACAGAGCCTCGTTACATCCTTAGTAGAGTTCCTGTAATGTAATGACTCTAACTGGAATGAACCTCCCCAAGTCCCCTGCACCTATTCTTGATCCTTGGCTCTTTTGCCTCAACCAGGCTGAGGTACATGGGACACAGATCATTGCCCTCATTTACCGTTCTACAAGTTCAGCGGTTTTGACTGTCATCAGTCACCCTGGCAACTCTGACGCTCCATCCTCTTGACCATAGAAGTCGAACACATCGTCCAAATCAGACCCTTGGCTCCAGGCAGACCAAAGCTTACACTTCCATACTCCTTGTTCACTCCTGTCTCTACTTATCTATAGACCTTTGCCCCTCCCCAGCCTCATCTATCCTTCCAGACTCTTCTTTAAAGCCTTTCCTGATAACATAAGGCTACATTAATTTTATTTGTAACCCATAGAACCAATTCTCCAGTAGATATCATATTCTTTACTATTGACTGACCAACCCACCCATGGTTGGTCTTCCAAGTTATAGGGTATACAGGATAGGAACTACCTTCTGCTTACTTATAACCCGATTCCTCCCATCCAGATGCCAAACTCATAGTAGACACTTAATAAATTCTTGTTAGTAGTTTCATTTCCATACTGAGTTGAATTGTTTGGGTTCCTTAGTTATTGATGTATGTTAGTGATTTCTAATCTTCTCAAAAGTGAAGGTCTTCACAGCAAAAGAGTGGTGTTCTGACTGTCGGTAGATTGAGAGGATGTGATAATAAAAGGCTTTTAGGCAAAGGCATCTACACATGTTTCATCCCAATAGCTACTACCCATACTTGAGAAACAGTTGTGCCTGTAGATATGAGAGAGAAAGAGTAGCCACTGCACACCAGGATTGCTTGCTGCAGGTACGGTTAGTAACTCCTTGCTGCAGTGGTATCATAGGACCCTGTGACTTGACAGCCCCCAGTTTGAAATCAGTGGGGCATGAAACTCATGCAAGTACATAATCCAAGCATCTTCTGTCTCTGCTGCTACAAACCTTGATTGCATTTAAGGTATTTGTGAAACCAATGGCCTGGTTCAACAGAAATGGAAGAGAAGTTAAGTAGAATTTGTACAATCATAATGATTACACAATATTTATGATGATTGGGTAATAATAATGTAGTTTTATTTTCAGTAATGGGGATTTGTATGGTTTAGATCTAGAATGTTCCTCACAGCCTCATGTGTTCTAAGGTTGGGCTGTGGGCAGGTGATTGCAACACAGGAGTGGGGGTAGGGGTGGGCGTGGGGACATTATTCTCAGGAGTTCTACAGAATTCAGCAGCTGAGTGTCCCTCTAGAAGGTGTGACCTGGTTAGAAGTGGTCACTGCGGATGTGGCCTGCAGGGTGTATCCCCCTGCTCAGCTCCTCCCTTCTTTCTCTGCTTCCTGGCTGTTGAGATGAAAGCAGCTCTCCTGTGTGTGTATACCTTCTTCTGTGCCTGTTCTCTCTCGGAGGCTGCCAGCTATGGACCAACACTTCTGAAATTATAAGCCAAATAAACCTTCCCTCCCTTAATTTGTCTGTGTCAGTCATCACGTCTCAGCCATTAAAATGACTAAGATCGGGATTGAGTTTAGAACCTTCACATTGAGCTGCATACCCAGCGTGTTTGACTTTTTATTTTAACATCTTGCTGAGTTAGAAGTTGCACAGGATGAGCTCAAACTCGCAGTCCTCCTGCCTCAGCCTTCCAGAGCACTAGGATTGCAGACATGCAGCACAATACCCAGCTGTCCTTGAGCACTAACAGCCAGGTACCTCTGTCCACTTCTCTTCCTGGGTGTAGTAATATTTCACACCTCCTGTGAGGAACCTCACAGGAGGTGTGAAGTATTACTACACCCAGGAAGAAGCTGTGGGTAGAAACCATTGTGGAAGAAAAAGGAGGAGCCAGGGGGCCAAGGTGGGTAGATGAAGAGCAACACAGCAACAGCTAACCAAATGTGGTTGCTGTAGTATATTATTCAGTCATGAAAAGGAGCAAAGGGCTGAGACATTGAACATTAAAATAGGATATGAAGTGAAACAACCCTGTCAGAAAAGGCCATGAAATATTCAGAATATGCAAATCCATAGGTCTAGCAAGCAGAACTGGGCCAGGGGCACAGCTCAGCAGACTAAGTGCCTGCTTACACAAGTGCAGGGACCAGGGTTTGATCCCCAGCACCACATGCTGCACCGGCCCTACCCCGGGGCACACTGAGCCAAGCACGAGTTTGGGCGTGGGGGCACATCCCTGTAATCTCAGCATAGGGGAGGCTAAAAATAGAAGAAACACTTCGAGTCTGAGCTGCATAGTGAGACCCTATACCAAATATATTAAAGAAAAGAAAAGAAAAGGAAAAAAGCAATCAGTGGTTGCCAGGAACTTGGGGAAGAGGGAGAGTGGCTGTTTAGCAGGTGTAGGTTCCCCTTGGGATGATGAAATTTCTGCAACTAGACAGTTCTGGTGGCTGCATAATATTATGTAAACACTCAGGGCTATTCTGTTGTCCACTTTAAAAGTGGTGCATTTTATTTTATTTTATTTTTTTATTTTTTTTGTCTTTTTGAGACAGGGTCTCACTATGCAGTTCAGGCTGGCCTTAAGCTCACTTTGTAGCTCAGGCTGGTCTCGAACTCACAGCAATCCTCCTGCCTCAGCCTCCCGAGTGCTGGGATTACAGGCATGCGCCACCACGCCCAGCTTAAGTGGTGCATTTTAGTTTATTTCTATTTTACTTCAATTTGAAGAAATACCAACAACAGCCCATATGGAAACATGCATCCCAGGGTTGGGGAGACCCGTGCAGACAGAGCCCTCAGGGAACTCATGACTCAGGTAGGATGACTTCAGGATTTCTTCAGTCTGGATTAAGGACAAGCCATGATCACCCAAGACCAGGCCGTCACCTGGCCTGGTGGGCAGTGATATAAGATCTGGGATTTTGTGAAAGGCTCACTGTGGACCCTAACCGACGAACGTACCTTGGTGGAGAATGGGCATGGGGCATCTAGAGCGCCAGCAGCCCTCGGGTCACAAGCCCCCTCTGTGCCACAAGAAATTTAGCTATGTTCTGCCCGTGAGTCAGCATCCATTACAGAGCCCTCTCTGATTTATTTGGCTCCACAGCAAACCATATGCACCCCTAGCTTCTCTTCCCAGCAGCAACACAGCAGATGCCATTCCTGGGAGGCCTGCCTTTGAGAACTGCTTTCCATAATGCCTTGAAAAGAGTGACTATTGCAAAGAAACTAGCATGCCCAACCCCCACCATTCCCTGGCCTGAAGAGTTTCCAAGAGATCTGGTTAGGAAATTTGGTTCCTGGAGCACAGAACAGAGCAGAAAGGCTAGCCTTGAGGAGGCCCAATGCAGTAGCATGACAGCTGCTCTGTGCTGGCTTGCCTCACCTCTGTCACAGCCAAGCTGGGGACTCGGAAGAACCACCCTGATGGCATGTTTGTCACCACACCTGTGCATGCAAGGACACATGGCTGTTTGATGTACTTCACATTCTTTCTTTTGTGAGGGAGAGCTTTTTCTCCCCTTAATGGAGTTAAGCTCCTTTTTAAAAACACACACAGATCAATCAACTTCTTTTGTGGATTTTAAGAGTCGTTTTATTCAGTTCAGAAATTAGCAACAGCTGGGGAAGTTATTCGGAAGGCAGAGAACAAAGACTTGCAATTATTTATAGTGTGGGGTGGGAGAGGGAAAGATGAAGAGGAAGAGGATGGTGCAGCTAAGAAGGGGAAAGGAGCTGGAGGAAGCGGATCAGTGAACTCCCTAGATCTTTTTCCTCCAATACTGAGGCCTCTCATTTTCCTCTCAATACTGAGGTCTTTGCTGTCTTTTCTTTCCCAGCTTTTCACCCAGGCCGCCTATCCCCGAAGCCACCACCTACCTTCATAACCTGGGGCTATCACTGCTACTCTGCCTTACTCCACACAGCCTGTCTCCAGTGTCCCATGGGGACCTGCCCATTAGCGTAGTTGTTTAAGCGACTGCTTAAAGCAGTCAGGCTCAGGTGGCTGTGGTTCGATCCCCATATCCTCATGCCTTACCAGACCTGTCCTGAAGGCATCCTGAGCCAGCCCCCACTCCACCCCCCAAAAAAAATCCATCCAGCCTCCCATGCACAGAGGTTCTGCCTGCATTGCTAGGAAGCATTTGACTGCCATGAGGCAGTGCAGGTCCCTTCCTGGCACCCAAGCCCCCATCCCAAGAATGTGACCTGTGGCCTCAGGGCATGAAGTGCCATTCACAGGAATGACAAGAATGTCAGGTGCTACTGTAGACAGATGACACCAATGTCTTAGGACAGTGCTGAACGCAGGCTGAGTGAGACCCCTGTCACCAGTTGATTTTTCCTAGGGATGACTCTATGGCCACATTTAGACTCCTGTTCACCTGAACCCCAGGGCAACTCACTTCTCTGAATTCCCTGCCACCAACAGTGCAGCTTGCACCTGTAGTTTGGGGCCAACTCTAGTGATGGCTCAGGTGACCTGCAGGGACAACGTCTTACTCCTTCCCAGGGGAACAAGTTGGCCCACTGGGAGGAGGTAAGTCAGCTGTGACCAGGAAACAATTTTACTGAGTTTGCACTGAACCTATTGGGTAAATTTTGCAGCTGCCGCACAGCATGAGACCCAAGAGACACACTCTTAAGTTGAACACATGCAATGTGCGGCTCCTGTGTCAGCTTTACAAGGTAGTCTTGCACCTAGAGAGGCAGAAAGTAAGTCAGTGATTGCATGGGAGTAGGAGCAAATGGAACTTGGAGGATGAAGAGGGAGTGACTGCAAAGGGGTGCTGGGCACCTCTCAGAGGTGAAATGTGCTAAAGCAGACTCTAGCAATGGCTACACAACTTTGTGCTTAAAATATGCTTTAAACATTGGATCATGGGCTGGGGAGTGGCCTAAGTGCCTGCCTGGCAAGAGCAAGGATATGAGTTTGATCCCTTGTATGGCATGCTGTGCCGCCAGTAACCCTGGGTACACCGTGCTGCCCACCGAAACCAGGAGTGGTGGTGCATGCCTGTAATCCCAGTGCTGGGGATGCTGAGATAGAAGGATCACTATGAGTCTAAGGTGCAGAGCAAGGCCCTGTACCAAATTAACAATAAAGAAATAAAAACATTGAATCATATACATTAGAATTGGATATTTTAAACAGGTGAACTGAGCCAGGCACAGAGATTCAAGCCTATAATACCAGCTGCTCCAGAGGCCGAGACAGGAGCATCCTAAGTTCAAGGCCAACCTGGGCAAGTTCGTGACATGCTGGCTCAAAAAAAAAAAAAAAAAAAATTAAAGGGATGGAGATGTAGTTCAGCATTTCTTGTTTTTTGTTTTTTTTTTAAAGGTGAATTGTATACATATGGGAATTGCATTTCAAAACAACTATTACTCTTTTAAAGCCTTGTCTTTTCTTCCAAAAACAATTTGATATTAATAGTCCCCGGAGACAGGCTTATAATGTTCTTATTTATGTGATGCTAGGGACTGAACCCACAACCTTAATATACATCAGGCAAACTCTTTACCAATGAGCTATATCCTCAGCCCAAGAGAAGCTTAAAGGCAGCTTGGCCCACCACTTCCCTCATCCGTTCCATCTATTTTTAGCTGCTGCCTGCAAACGTTGGTTCGTGAGACAAGGTCTCTCACCACGCAGCCCAGCCTGGGCTTGAACTCATGATTCTCCTGCCTTAGACTCCTATGTGCTGAGATTACAGGCATGTGCTATCACACAGCCTTCTTACATTACTCACTGTTTTCTTGTCACTTGTATCCAGTGTTTGCTCATAAATGTTTATCAGCTGTCAGGAAAGAAAAGGGGAAAAGCCATAGTCGTAGCGTTTGCCACAGCCCTTTCACTGCCAATGCCAGGCTGGCGGTCTAACGACACTGACGGCAGGGTCGGAAGCCCCAGCAAGCCACCACTCTTACGCAGCATTTCTACCTCTGAAGGAAATAATCTGAAAATATAGGCAATGATAAAACGTAGGAAATGATTAAGAATGGATGAGTTTTGAGTGTGCCTTGCCTTTTTAAAAATACATTTAATGTAAGTTTGTGTGATTTCCTGATATTGTCTATAGTTAACCACCAGCCTACAAACCTGAAAAACTGACAGTCAGCCTTCCTGTCAAGCTTCTATGGCTACTGCTCTGTGCCTTACCTCTGACCCCAAATTGGTCATTTCTTAGAAGGCTGGATGTCCAACACTTGCATGGGCAGGGACAGCATCTGTCTTGTTTATCACTGAATCAACCCTGTGGTCTGATGGCCACTCGCCATGTCCTAGGTGTACCCAGGCATGTGTGTTACGGGAGACAGGAAGGGGCTATGTTCGTAAGCACAGTAGGATTTAATGGGTGCTAGAAATGCCAGGCAAATAGAATAGGGAAGGAATAGTGGAATGAGAACATTGAGTGCAAACTAGCCCCTGGCTTCTTTATCTTTATAAGTTAAATAAAACCACAGATATCTGTTTTGCCTTGGGGCAGGACAGGCTCTTTCTGAATTTGGGGTACAGTGTTAGAGGAAAGTGCAAGAAGATGAAGAGGAGTGGAAGGAGGGCTGCATGAAGCAGGAAGTATTTTTAGAATTAGGGCAAAGAAACTGGTTGAGATCCTGACCTGCGAAAGAGAAAAACAAGTGGAGAAAGGAGGTAGTCTGTACGAGGCCAGGGTTTCCAAAATAAATGTCCTTCAGTGATAATTGGAAGAATTTTCCTTCTGGGCCGAGCGGGGGTATCACAAGGTAGTGTGAGTAGCCATCTGGGTGGCCCTGGATCTAATCCCCAACACCAAAAATAAACAACACCCTTCTTTTTTCAGAGATTCTGATCTCAAGCTCTCCTCCTCCCGGGGAGACATAACATGACCTTGCATGAGAATTATTTGGGCTCAAACTTCTTTTCTTCTTTTCCTTTGGCAGAAGCAGGGATTGAACTCAGACTCTTGCGCTTGCCAGGGAGGCACTTATTCTACTGAACCATCTCCCCAGCCATCAAACCTGTGTGTCCCCACCAGCCCAGAGGAATTGCAGTCTTACTGATGAAACTCATTGTTTTTGGTTGGTGGGGCTAAAAAATCACCATGTGAAAGACCGAACTCAAGGCTGGCAGGTGGCAGGCACTTGCCCTCTGGGAGGCATATCTGGCTTCCCGCACCTGCTGTTTAACTCGCTGTGCTACCTTTGACATGGCGCCACCCCTCTCTGGGTCTCTGTTTCCTCACTTTTAATATCTTCTTGAAGGAGGAAAATTAGACGGTTTCAAAGTTTCTTCTCAGTTCTAACATTCCATGAGCCCAAGTTCATGTTTCATCCTGACCCAGATTTTAAAGATAATGCACTTAAAATAATACAAAATTTGAAAGTGATCAGTAATCTCCTCCGCTTGGAAATGTCATCACTGGCAGTGTCTTGGTGGGTGTTGAGGGCTATTTTGGTGCCTGGTTGCTCAGAAAGGGAGGCAGAGAGGGTGGAGAGATAACCAATTCTGTCACCTCCTCACGACTCCTGAGGCCAAGTCGATGCTGGTCTTGAATGCTTAATGCACACAGCTGTGAGCCGTGGAGGTGCATTAGAATGGTGACAGGAACAGCGGCTGCCTCCCTTTACCGAGTGCCTGTTCAGGGCCTTGGGCCTGACACTGTTTCTCTCTGGTGTGTCAAACAAATTCTCAAAGTATGCAGCATGGTGGCCCCCTGTGTGTAAGTGAGCAGAGAAGCCACCCCACCAAGCCAGCAGAGCTCAAGGGGCCAGGGCCCAGATGCAGCTCCCGCTCTTCTCCCATCAGGCCCCTGGGTCTAGAGTGTGGCCTGCAGCAGCAGCCTCCTCCAGAACCTGAGAAATGAAAATGATTGGACCTTACTGTGGACTTTAGGAATCAGCTCCGGGTGGGGCTCAGGGACTTGGGCTCTAAGGAGGCCCCTGCTGACTGGGTCTTTCTCTTCTTTCCTTTTTCCTTTCTCTCATCCTTCCTCACTTCCATCTTTCTTCTTTCTCTTAAAATTTTATACTCTATTGGTAAGAACACTTAATTAACATGAGATCTACCCTTGTAACACATTTTTAAGTGTACAATCCAGCCTTGTTGAATACAGGTGCAGTGCTGCACTGAAAAGCTCCAGAACGTATTCATCTATCTCTAGTGAAACTTTAGGCCCACTGAAGAATAACTGTGACTTTCCCATATCCTGGTCCCTGGCAACCACACATCCACTCTGAGCCACACCATGGAGATCCTCAGAGAAAGCCTGTGTTCCTGATGCCCTTTGTAGTGATATGAGCTTCCAACTGAGACACTGAAGTCCCTCATTCCTTTGCTAAGGGATGTTCTAAATGTCACAGAGATCATTGATGTGGGTTCTGGGATATAGCTCTGTGACACAGAGGCTGCCTTGCAAGCACAAGGTCCTGAGCTTGATTTATGGTGAAAGAGAAAGAAAGAAAGAAAGAAAGAAAGAAAGAAAGAAAGAAAGAAAGAAAGAAAGAAAGAAAGAAAAGGAAAGGAAGGAAAGAAAGAAAGAAAAGAAAAGGAAAGGAAAGAAAGAAAAGGAAAGGAAAGGAAAGGAAGGAAAGAAAGAGAAAAGAAAGAAATCTGGCTCATCAAAGTGTTCTTGGGTCAAGCAAAAAAAAAAAAAAAAAAAAAAATCACCTGAGAGAGACAGAGACAGAGACAGAAGAGAGAGAGGTAGAATAGGAGCTCATGAGCCCTTCATAGAGTGTGGAGTTGAGGTTGAGTAAGATCTGATAGACTTGTGTGTCTGATCCTGGGGATGAAAGGGCACATGGCCTCTGGCTTCCCGGTCTAGGTGTATAGATCCTCTCATGTTTCCCTCTGCCAGAAGGGACAGCCATTCAACATGAGTCCTGCTCCTGCAGGCTTCCTAGTGGAGCTGCTGCCAGTACCCCAGACTTTACCACAAGCTCCACACTGTTCCCAGAGCTGCTGAAGCTGCTGGAGAAATCCTCACCTCACACTGCTGGCCTCGCTTCAGATTCCTGGCCCTAGGCTGCCAAGGGGCCATCAGTGCTGCCTAGCAGTCCTACCCCTTCTCCTTTTGGCTTGCTTCGCAGCTTACACTCCCAGGATTTCATGCCTTCTCCTCCCTCCTCCTCCCTATCTCCATCTCAGCTCCACTGATGACCATGCCACATGCTTGGCTAGGAAAATAGAAGCCAACAGATGGGGACTCCCTCCTCTCGCCATTGCCAAATATACACACACCTTCCCACAGCTCCTTCAGCAGACTCTGTTCCTCCTCATGCATGGGACAAGTGGCTCTGCTCCTTGGAGAGGAACACCGATCTGGCTTCTATCCACCACCCTCAAAAGAGTAGTTCTCAGTCTGGGATGCTCTTGGTCCCTGTGGGGCATCTGGCAATCTGCACACGGTTTTCATTGTCACCACCTAGGGAGGGGTGGCCCTAGCACCTAGTGGGCAGAACCAGAGACATCACTCAGGAACCTAAACATGCAGCTACCTGGCCATGAATGTCAGCTAGGACCATAGTGGAGAAGCCCTGATATAGAGACTGTTCTTGACAAGGTCACCAAGATCTTTCAGGGTGCCAAGCCTGAGACACTAACTATTGTCCATACTTGTCATACCCGGTCCTCCCCTCTGGGCTCCATGATATCCTGCTCCCATTCACCTGTTCTTGGGCCATTCATTTGTCCATTTCTCCCTACTTGACTCTGGGCCACCCTGGGCCATCTTTGCAGATTTATCTTTCCCCTCTCTTCCTAGTTCTCCCTCTGTATGTTCAAGTAATGATCTCTGTTCTGTTCTTCTGTTCTTCAGACCAGGCATTGAGTCATCAGGATCCCATCCAACTCCAATCAGGACAGGTGTTTCATTTAATTTTGTATTTAAAAAAAAAAAGAAAACCTAAGAACAAGCCCATGGCCTAAGCATGAGATGGGTGCCGAGCCCAGTACAAAGCAGGATACCAGCTCTATGGAGCACATGTGCAATGAATAACACCAAGAGGAACACAGACAGAATACTTGGAACTGGTAGGCAGCGCCTGATGCTGACAAGTGCCAAATGATCCAAAGAGCAGCAGTTTCCAAACCCCATTCCGCAAATCTCAGTTTTCAGAGGTAACTCCAGGAAGGTCCTCTAACTTTGGGATTCAAATTCCTGTTTGAATATGCATTATAAACCCTTCTAAAACTGTAATAAAAAGAGCACGCTTACAAATGTAGTGCAGGCTGGGTGTCAAAGGAGTGGGATCACCCACATGCCCAGTTTTGTCAGACGGGTAGAATTCTGTCCCGTCTACAGTCTGGAATGAAGGATCTCCCTCCGGCTCTATTTAATAAAAGGAAATCTTGGTTCACCCAGATAAGGCTTGAAAGGGGAAATGTTTTGTTTTTAACAGCTTGTTGAAATATAAATCCCATTCCACACAATTCATCTATTGAAAGTTTTAGATTTGTTTTTTTTTTTAACTTACCATTTGCAGCTGTTGATCTGGGGTAAAGAAAATTTCTCTTGAGTCTGTGCAGTCAAAGAAAATGCAAATTCAAAGTGAATAAGGCTGGCTGCTCCGAGATGGCGCTTGATAGAGACTGTAGCATCCGTTTTCACTTTTTTATGTCCAATCAAACCAAAACGTTTCCTTTGGAGACCTGAGTTATCATATACATTTAGATGTATACATTTAGTTCATAGTAACTAGAAGACATCGTTCATGCAATTTTTTTTTTTATTTTTGTTTTTTTTATGTATTTAGTACTGGGTCTACAGGGTCTCACTACACAGATTGGACTCCTGGTGATCTTTCCTGTTTTTCAGACTCCCAAGTGCTGGGATTACAGGCACACACCACCATGGCCAGTCTCAATGTCATCTCAGCGTGGCCGGGGGGCGAGGCCGGCATAGTAGAACCCTGGTCTCTGAGTCTGCTTGTGATATATACATTGCAACAGCACCTAAGAGTTGGCTGAAAGAGATTCAGTCTGACAAACATTTCTTGAGTCTGCGCCTTTGACCAGCCCTAGCAAAGGATATGGAATTCAACCACAAACACGCAGGCACGAACCCCTGCTGGCCTGAAGCTTCTAGCACAGGTAGCCACTGGACAGAAGGAAACACAAGGGCTCACTGGGTGCTGACCAGTGCTCTGAGATGCTGAAGCAGGGGAGAGGGGTCTTCCTTAGGTCAGGGCAGGCTTCACATGGGAGGCAAGCACAGGCCTCCCTGGGAAGGCAGACAGGTGTGGGGAGCAGACAGGAGCTACTTCTATGAACAGAGGCAAGGATGGTTCTGTGAGGAGTGAGTGAGCACTGTCTGGGAACAGGACTGGTTGGCTCAAAGGAGCCAAAAGACCATGACTACGGACAGTGTGTGTGGGGGAGTGGGGGAGATGAGCGCATGCACAGATGCAGGGCCAGTCCCTGACTTTACAAGGTTGGTATTCTGTTCACCATGGACTTTTGCTGAACTATTTTTTCTCATTAGTCTTCACCTTAGTCGCTGAGCGGTTTGGTGCCCCCTTAGATTTTTGCATTAGCCTCATCTTAGCTTCAGCCCCAAGAAAACAAAGCTGTGTAGATAGATCAGTGACAGTCCCTAGGGTAGGGACTGATTGAGTCTTCAGACTTGACTGGTCAGTCCAAAGGCCACTGAATGAGGCTGAGCAAATAAATGACGTAACCTAAGTGCCATTTAGGACGATTGGTGTGGAAGCAGTACTGAAAGAGAAAAGAGACCAGGGAGCTAAGAGCGGCCACGAACTCCCTGTGTGGCTCAGGAGTGTTGGAACAGAAGGCAGGAGAGGAAAGTTGGCAGCTGGGCTCACATGGGGTCTTGCCTGCCCACACCATCCCCGGATCTGAGCCTTCCCTATGCAGCCCAACGGATACCATGAATGCCAGCCTCTCGCCTCTCTCTGTTTTTAATATGAGTAACTGGTGCAAAACAGGAAGTGCTACTGTGACAATGGCATCATTTGTGGCTAAGAAACGAACTTTTGAAAGCTGTAAAGGCAGGGTCCCTGGTGCTGAATAGCAGCTGTGTTTACAGTCTCCGCATTGGAAGGGCCCCCTTCCAAAAGGGGCCACGAGTCCACAATGGATTGGAAAGCTGCTGTGTCCAGGAGATGGGACTTGCTGCGCGGCCTCTCTACAAAGCCCAGCAGAGCGCAGGCCTGGCGCCGCAGAGGCAAGTGGCCATGAGCGGCGTGGTCAGCTTGAAGGCAGAAAGAGCTACTGTGGCTCACAGAAGTCCTCCTCTGCCCACGCTTTGGTCGTAAGTCCACATTTTCCCCATCAGTAAGGGCTGCAGCTGGAGGAGTCCAGAGAGAGGTCGGCTCGTGCGGTGGGAACGGAGCTGCAGATCCTTCTGCAGGAACTACAGGCTCCAATTCTCCCTAGGGGGCTCCCCCATCCAGATTCTGCAGTCTTTTCTAAAATAATATTTTCTATGTGCCTATGATGGCTTCCTGTAGTAGAAGAGCAGTCTTACAGCCGGCCATATAGCTCAGCGGACTAAAGCACCTGCTTAGGCAGAATGTCGCAGTCCGGGTTCGATCCCGGCGTGCGGTGCTGTGTCGGACCCACCCCCGGGGTGCGCTGAGACAGCCATTGAAACTGGGCATGGTGACATGAGCCTGTAATCCCAGCGTTTAGGAGGCTGAAAACAGGAGGATCACTACGAGTCTGATCTGTGTAGTGAGACCCTGTAGACCCAGTACTAAATACATTAAAGAAGGAAAAAAAAAAAAAAAAAAAAAAAAAGCAGTCTTTTGGGCTTTGATCCTGTTTGAATACTGATTCACTAGCTGAGTAATTTCACTCAGGTTGTTCATCTTTTTTGAGCCTCTCATGGAGTTCATGTCAGGATGAAATGCAATTTACATATAAATCTATGTAAAACTATAAAATCGCACTTCAGGGACCCAGAGAAAATCAAATTACCTTTCTACCACTTGTTGTCTCTGTGTTGGAGCAAATGCTTGGCCTCATCTCCAGGTCCTGATTTTGTTATCATATTTGAAATAGGAAAAATAGCAGTGCCTTTTCCATAGCACAGTAGACAGCTAACTTGGTAAACTGTGATCCTGATACACAGTAGGAATTCAAGAGGTGGTGACTATAATCATTATAATTACTAGTTTGATTGGAAGTGGTACTTCTTATTAACATACCTTTAGAATATGACTTTAGCAAACCCAGGAACAAGTCAGTATTGTTTTCTTTCTTTCTTTCATTACAGGAATCAAACTCAGGACCTCACACTTGCTGGGAAGGCACTGTGCCTCTGAGCCAAGTCCTTGACCTCACAAGTTAGTCTTCAGAATCCCAAGTAAATTTTTTTTCCTTTTGGACTAGAAATCTAACTCAAGACCTTACGCTTGCCAGCAGATGCTGTGTCACTGAACTAAACCCCCATCCCCAAGAAAATATGTCTTTATTTATTTTTTTTAATGTACTTGGTTGTTCCAGGGTCTCACTATGCAGCTCGGACTTCATGGTGATCCTCCGGCTTTCAGCCTCTGCAGAGCTGGGATTACAGGAGTGGCGGTTTGCCAGACTCTGACTGGCTCAGCCTGCCCTGGGGGCAGGGCTGGTCCACTGAGCTATCTTGTCTCCGCTCCAAGTAAATATTTCTGAGCTCCCATCCCAGCTCCTGCTGATTTATGTATCCAACAGGTACCTGCTCTGTGATAGTCACTTTGCTAGGCAAGGAGATATGAATGCCAGTAAAACAGGGGTATTTCTTGCTTTGTACACTTAGCTTATTTTTCTTTTTTAATAATACTAGAGATTAAACTCAGGGCCCTTCCTTCCTTCCTTCCTTCCTTCCTTCCTTCCTTCCTTCCTTCCTTCCTTCCTTCCTTCCTTCCTAGACAAGGTCTTCCTAAATCGCTCAATTGCCCAGATTGAGACTCAAACTTGTGGTCTTCCTGCCTTAGCCTCCTGAGGAGCTGGGATTATAGACAGGCACCAACATGCTTGGCTTGCTCTGTGCAATTTGATACCTAGTGGGAACAGTCAGAGAAATTTTATAAATGTAAAATTCCATGAAGTAATGAGTACTATGAAGGGAAAGTTTGGGCACTTTGAGAATTGGTACCAGGAAGTACTAGTGTGCTCTGGAGAGACAAGGAGACTTTCTCCAGGAAGTGAAGCTCGATTTGGGACTGTACGATTAGCAGGAATGGCGGAGCTAGTCCTTGTGTCTTTCCTGAACCTGCAGTGTCACTAGGGCTGGCTCTCCTCACATCTTAGCTCCCCTAGGCTCTGTAAGCCTCAGCCCCCGGTGTGTGACTCAGATCCTAACACTCAGTGATCTCTCTTCCTCCTTTTCCTTGGAGAGGCGGGCAGACTGCAAGCCTTGGAGAGGCATATGTACTTTGCACAAGGGAAAATAAGAGAATGCCTGCAAAGGCAAGAGACAACACAAATGCAGAGGGCACAGGCCAACGTCTGAGTCCTTCCCAACCATCTTTATCCACTCAGAAGATAACTTGTGTTGTTTTCTGCTTTTGCACTCTCTGGGGCTGACATTAAGAATGGTAAAACAATGAATGCGGAGCGGTACTGGCCCACAGCTGACGTTTTTCTCCTAAGTGTTGCAAGCAGGGCCTGGAACTTTAGCACGATGGCATTGAATCAGGAAATGAACTTTGATCCTCTTCAATAAAAACAAAAATCTCAATTCCAACAAGGAGCCAAATCAACTTTTGTGAACCAGACCCTCAGTTGCACTGTATTAGTCAGCTCAGGCTGCTGTGACAAAATCCCCCAGACTGAATAAAACAACAGAAACGTCTTTACTCACAGCTCTAGAAGGAAGAAGTCCCAAGATCAAGGTATCAGCATGGTTAGGATCTGGTGAGGGCCCCTTCCTGGCTTGGTGACAGCCACATTCTCAACACCAGACTTCAAGAGAACACAAGTGCTCAGTCCCAAACACGCCCCCCCTCCATTGGCAGAGGCAACCATTTCTTGAAGCTTCACATCTAATGCAGGTTGAGGAACTTCTTTGAGAAATTATTTTGAATTCCTATTTCAGTCACCCACTGAGTCCCTTCACCTTCCTTTTCCTTAACCTTTAAATAGCTACAATTACATACAACATTTACCTGAGTTTAATGCTGTTTGTTTTAGAGGGAAATTCCTTTTATCTAAGCAGATGCAAATAATGATTTTCTTTCCTATTCTAAATTCTTTGACTTAGGAATTGCTTCTCCTCTGAAGTTCCCTCTGACGTTAAGTATTACAATATTTCTCTCCCTTAGCAATTTTGCTCAGGTCTCAACCACTGAGGAAACCAACGTAAATATTTAGCATTCTATACATCCTGTCAACCACACCTTCTGGGGCTTCAAATGTCAGCTTTAATCTGTAGAAAAAGTGGAAAGAAAAGGCCAACACATATGACTGTCCCCTGTGGACAGTGTAAGCTAGGAGTGCTGCCCAGTTTGGACTTCTGAAAGAGTGGAGTTTTTTAATTATGATAAAATATGCATGATATAAATTGTAATCACCTTTAAGTATATAATTCATTTTAAGTATGTATGCAAGTTACTGTACAATTATCACCATTATCCATTTCTTTCTTTCTTTTTTTTGGCGGAACCGGGGATTGAACTCAGGCCCGTGCGCTTGCCAGGCAAGTGCTTGTTCTACTGAGCCATCTCCACAGCCCCACCATTATCCATTTCTAGAACTTTCTCATCATTCCAAAGTGAAAGTCCGTATCCATTAATTGGTAATCCCCATTCCTCTTTCTCTAATGCCCTGGCCATCTTTCTCAATGAGTCTGCCTATTCCAGGGATCTCACAGTGGGGGAATCGAGCCGTTCTCTTTTTGCTTCTGGTGTATCTCACTTTGAATGAACACCTTTATCTCAGCTCACTCAGGATGCTATAATGAAATACCACAAACAAATATTTTAGCCTATGAATACAAGAAATCTTACTTCTTACAGCCCAGGAGACTGAGAAGTCCAAGATCAAGGTGACAGAGATTTTATGACAGCCCATTTCTCATTCACAAGTGATGCCTTCTCAGTGTCTTCATGTGATAGAGGGGACAAGGCAGCTCCACAGGGTCTCACTTGTAAGGCCACTAATCCTATTGCAATGGCCCCACCCATGTGAACTAAACACCCCCAGAGTCATCATTTGCTAATGCTATTACATCGTTCCCAATGGATTAATTTTTTTAAATTTATTTTTTGTTTTATTTTATTGAAGAACAAATAGCAATGAGACAGTTTCAAATCAAATTAGTAGGACAGATTCAATAATTAATGCTGTTCTTATAGTGGCTTTTTGTTCTATAAGGTGCATACATGATGCTCTGTCTACAAACAGTTTTAGAGCAGATGCCTCTAATCAATGAATTAAGAGAATGTAACTGTATATGTATCTTTTTTTAAAGCTGAATTATAGTACAGTTTCAATAATTAATACTTTTTACATTGTTATCTTCCTAGTGGTTATCCATAGTACAAGAAGCAGACAGGATATCCTGTCCAAACACTACTAGTGCAAATCTTTCTTCTCATAGAATTATGCAAAAGAACTGCATATTTATCCCAACTGTACTGTTTATACAAACACAGAATGGTTCTTCCTTTGTATCCCTTTTTTTTGTTTAGTCCTGTCAGAGATGGGCATTCCATTGTCATTCAATTATTATAGGTGCTTGAATTCAGCAAAACAATCCAACACAGTCCAGCAGTCCATAATAATAGTGGGTTATCCAAAGAAGTTGTTGACCAGAGCCATTTACAGCTCAGCTTATTATTATGGCTTTATTTTTATACTTTTCTGCTGGATGGTTAAACCTGAGATAAAGCAAAACCTATATAACAAAAAATGTAACTTTTGTATCTGATGAGGTCAGTCAAGTCTCCTCAGTGTTTATCCTGTAACCCTGTACCTCACTCTGTAGATCCTTTGTCAGTGTCAGCCATGTGGATGAGTCATGGTCATTGCCTGACCAGTTTGCTCTCTGTGAAAACCTGAGAGAAAGTTTTCTCTCCATGTGACTCTCGTTAGGTGCACTATACCTCATCGATTGCAGTCCTCTATACTCCATAATCTTGATCAGAAAATTGGGGGCACAAATTTCTGAGTTCCATGATGTTACAGTATAGGTTCTCCTATGACCTGAGTCTTCACTGACCTTGAATGGCTAGGGCCAAAATGTTGGCTGACCTTGCAGCCCTTCCATTTCTCCAATCTTTGATCTGCAAAGTTAGGTTGTTAACTATCCAGAAGAGAAGCTGATTATTACCCTACAACATATGCAGTTTGGTTTACCCTAACTATCTGTCTAAAATCCTTTTAGTTGTTGTTATACCTTTCTATTTCTTCTTTTGATATCTTATACTAGGGAGACTATACGACATTTGCACATGTGTATCTTGTTTATTTCACTTATGAGTATATGTTCAAGTGGCATCCACTTCAGTATAAATGCTTCAAACTTACCATTCTTAATAGCTGAGTAATACTCCATTATATAGAAATACCACATCTTTTTCAACCATTCCTCATGTGATGGACATCTTGGTTGTTTCCAAGATTTTGCTATAACAAATTATGCTGCTATAAACATAGGTGCACATACATCACTATGATACAATGTTTTCAGTTCCTCTGGGAAAATTCCCAGTAGGGGGATAGCAGGCTTGAATGGGATTATAGGTGACCAGAGCCATTTACACTGACCTCCACAATGGTTGTACCAGTCTACATTCCCACCAGCAGTGAAGAAATGTTCCCTTTTCCCCACATCCTCTCCAACATTTGTTGTTGGTTGATTTCTTTATGATAGCCACTCTTTCTGGAGTGAGATGGTATCTCAGTGTTGTTTTAACTTGCATTTCATGGATGGCTAGCAACGTGGAGCATTTTTTCATATATTTATTCGCTTCTTTAATTTTGTTCTCTATGAAGTGTGTATTCATCTCATATGCCCATTTCTAGATTGGGTCTTTAAATTTGAGGGCTCTAATGTATCTTAGTTCCTTATAAATTCTAGAGAACAGACCTTTGTCTGAGTGCTTATTAGTTAATATTTTTTTTGAAATGTGAATTTGTAAGACATGAATATTCAGACTGTAGAGCCTTTCAAGCCCCGTGCATGTGATAGCATGAATCAGAAAGAATTTCCTCTTTTTATGACTGAATAATATTCCGCTATCTGTGCACACCACATATTGTTCACCTATTAAACTGTTGATGAAGTTGTTCACCTATTAAACTGTTGATGAACGGTTGTTCCCATCTTCTGGCTTGTGCCTAAAGAAGGTTAGCATAATAGATGAGATCTGGTCCTATTGTCACCTAGAATCAGCTTAACAACTAATTCCCTTTATTTTGTTCTCTAGAATATGGCATCATTCAGAGCAGGTTAGACACCAGGGGACTCCAGGAAAGCTGAGGCTGAAGTATGGGTAGCTGTGGTCATTAGGGGGCCTTTGTAGAGCTATCCTTGGGGACCAACGGGATAGCTTGATGAGAGGGTGGGGCTATATGACCTAGACTTTCTGATTCTGTTAGAAGAGCCCTTTCACTTAAACCTGTTCATTCACACTCATTCACTTCTCACTCCCGGGTCCCGGACACTTACTGTAAGTCAGGGTGAGCTTCCAGTCTTGAACTCACAGCTGTTAGTGGCAAACAGGGAAATTAACACTTACTGTGCCAGGGCAAAGGCCCTGGGGGAAAAGGACACCTGATGTTGGGACCACATGGGGGGGCGGGGGTCCTCACTTAGGGGAAATCACACCAGCACCAACTCCTAAACAAAGGGGAAGAGCTAACCAGATGAAGGAAGAGCTTGAAAAGCGACCCCAAGGAGGACCTGCCAAGGCTTAGAGCTAGAAGGACCTGCAGTGGGCTTAGGCCAGAGATTTTTGCCTTCACACAGAAGGGGCAGCCATTGGGGCAAGCGGGGGCCACTGGGTGAAAGCTCTCGGGTGGCGTTTGGTCTTAATATTGTGTCCAAAGGGGAGTTTGGATGGCCCTAACGCAGGAGAAAGGAGAGCAGGGTCTTCCCTCGGAGGAGGCAGAGGGCAGGAAACCATGGAACCACCTTCATTTTCTGAGCCCTTTGTGCATGCTGCTTCTCTCGTAAGATCTGTTACTCCTCCAAACAACAGCCAAGACCAGCGAGGAGGAAACTGAAGCGGAGGCAGGGACTTACCACGGCCTGTAACGTGGGCCACCGGTTCTGATCCAAGCCGGAAATACCACCCGGGAAAACAGTGTGGCCGTAGGGCCGGTAGACCCTACTTTGTGTGGAAACTTGTTGGCCATGCAGACTTTCTAGGTCAGGAACTGCATCTTAATGTGCTCCCCCAGGATCTCCCCAAACACTGAAATCTGAGCAGCACAGATGGCTCTTCCTAAGTTTGGCTTCGCTTTAGAATCACCTGGGGAGTTTTAAAACTCAGTCTGTACCCTTAGGTCAGTTATATCAAAAATGCTGTGGCTGCGACCCAGGCATCAGAATTTTTCAAAGTTACCCACTCAGCCAAGTCTTTGCATTTTACTTCCCAGTCGCTGGGGAAGCAGAGACAGCTCCTGCAGGGAGAGCTCACCTCTCAGGTTCGGGATCTGCGCAGCCACCAGCAGCTCTGTAGCTTTAAGAACCGGGGCTGGCTGCCTGCTAGGAAACCAATACTGCTGCACAGGCCACGTGAGCTGGGTTATGGTTGCTGAGGGGAGCTGAGCTCTGACAGTCAGCGCCAGGGGCTGGTCCCTGCTCGGAGCCCTGAGCCCTGCTATGCAGGCGCTGGCGGCAAGCCGCAGAAAAGGGACCTTCATGCCCTTTGGAGGTAAGCCCAAGTTCTGCAAGGCTGCGGGAACAGAGAGAAATTGTGTGAGGCCCTACTGTAGACGTCTCCAACAAACAGTAAGTCAGGAGGAAAGGAACACAGCACAGCTTCAGGTGACACCCACACACCCCCTGGCACACACCCCATACCACCTGAGGACCCAGCCCTGACAAGAGCTCAGCCCAGGGGGCTCTGCAGGGCAGAGCCAATCATCAGGACAGATAAGGCCTTCAAGTTCTCCCATGGGACCCATCTTTTCTAGAAAAGTCAGGGCCCAGCTCCTGACAAGTAGTACCTAGTGACTGGCGCAACTTATCAGGCATGGCCATATTTCTCCTCTCTTCTTCCTGAGAGAGCCTTTCAGTCCATGTCCCTGCCCTAGAGAATCCCAAACATGTGAAAGCAAAAAAAAAAAAAAAAAAAAAAGGGGAAACTGAAACTGTCAGTTATCTGTCAGCTTTGGGTCCAGACCTGTGGTGGATGAGGTAATGAAACTAACGACCAAAGGGGGTGGGGGTGGGGTGACAGTGGGAGGGCAGGAACTGCAGGCCACAGCAGACCGGGGGCAGCTGGCCAGCGGGTTTCCTGGACACCTGCAGGGCTCAAAAGTCCTGCTCCTCTAGAGAAATCTCCAAGTTTTTTCCAGCCTCAATCTCAGTCCCCATTTGGAACACCAACACCAAGGTGGAAGAGGAGACTGAGGAAGGCAGGCAGCTTCTGACCTGTGTGCCCCTCAGGCTAAAAGCAGAGCCCTGTGACCTCTGGGAGTTTCCTCTCTGCATCGTCCTGCTGCCCCCTCTACAGCAAGAGAGCTCCCTGGGATCCAGCTCCCTGTGTAATAGGAGTGCAAAACCATGTGTGTGCTGTGGGAACACAGCAGCCTGAGCCTATGCAGGCGGGAAGAGGGTCTTAGCACTGCTTTTCACAGGGGCAGGGTGGTTGCTTTCAAGGTAACTGGGTACCTCATGAGCTAAAAGGAAGGCTGTGTCCTGGAGCAGGAAGCAAAAGGAAAAGGGGCTTCATGGGATAGTGGAGTGAGGCTGAGGCTGAAGGAAGGGGAGGCAACAAGAGATGAGGCAGGCCAGCCGGAGTTGGCTGAGAGAAAGCTCCGCTGGGGCTTGCGCACAAGGATGATGAGCCATTGCCCAAGGCCAGATGTCAGTTCTGGCCGGCGGACCTGATCCAGATCCCGGGAGGTCAATGTTTGGCCCCTGATTGATCGATTCGATACATGCGAGCACACTTAGAAAAGTGGGGAATTTCACATGTAAATCTGAAAGCTCTGGCAGCATGGGGCTCACGTGGCAGCAGAGTAGTGGAAGAGGGCAGGGTTTGCCAACACCTCTGCCCTTGCGCCCTTCAGCCCACCCCCTCTTTTTGTGACTGCCTGGCTTCCATGAGGGGTTGCAGAGGGGTTTTGATAATGATTCTCTTCTACTAAGGGGTATGTATGTGTGTATACGTGTGTGTGTGTGTGTGTGTGTATCTGTGCCCTTACCAGGTTCACAAGTGTGCACTCTTTCAATTATTTCCTTTTCAGCTGAGCATGCCAGATGCACAGAACCAAATGTGCCCCTCTCCTTGACAGATTTTGCAGCCTTTCCAGGCGATCTGCCAAATTGCTAGATGGTATTTGCATTAAAAACAAAAAAATTGAGTGCATTTTGTTATTTTGGTTTGAAGGATTTCCCAACCTGTCCTGAGACAATCTTTCATTGATGCCATGCTTTATAGCTTTCAAAACACTTCTTAAACATTCATAAATTCATTTGATCCCTCCAGAAGTTCCAGGTCAGAGTTTGTCTCTCCTTTCCAAGCTTTCTTACAGGAAACTGACTGGTAAAGAAGCTAAATGACTTGCCCTGACCCCTAGTGATTCTGAAACTGACGCTGAGTCGCATGGAAAACTAAGTGATGTCTTTTTGACCGCATAGAATTGTAAAAAGGGAGGCTTTGAAAAGCTTGGCAATCAAGAATGTGGTCTCATTTCAGAACATTTGGGTTGGATTGCCAGTCTGGCTGTCCTACAATAATGCTAAGTCTTCAAACAAAGTATTTAACTTTCCTGCCCCTCCTTTTCTGTACAATGGGAATAACAGCTTGCCAATAGCGTTGTATGAATTACATGAGATCATACGTGCTAAGGCTTACACAACGCTTGTCATGTAGTAAGCTTTCAATAAATATCACCATAAGTTCCAATAGTACTCGTGCCTGTGGGAAGCACTGTAGGAGGGCATAGGCCGGGTTGTAACGAAAAGATCTCAAAATACATTTGCAGAAAAGAACAGAGGCTTACTTCTCTTTCACCTAATAGCTAAGATGTAGATACTCAGTAGCGGGCAGGGAAACAGCTGTGCTTGACACGGTCACATTCCATCGACCCTGTGGATCCCTATTCTGCTGAGTCAACCTGGCTCACTTCCACCCTCTGTTTCTGCCTGTAGGAAGAGGTGAAAGGACGTGGAGGATGAATGCCCCTTTCTCAATGGTGTTATTTAGAGTTTTTGTTACCGGCCAGTGAGAGTCATATGCTAAGGTTTTTTGCCCTCTGATGGTCAAATCAAAGGGGCCCATTTACTTTGGTAGAAGAAAGGAAAAAGGATTTATTCAGAGCTAGCTCTGGGGAGCTGGAAGAGCCTGTTTGCCTCAGATCACCATGTCTTCATGTAAGGGGAGTGGCTAAGGGTCTTTCACGGTAAGGAAGAGTGGCGAGGAGCACACACCGCTAATGCTGATTTCCACACTTGCTTTATCTCTTCCTGCTCTCTCTGGATCCTTTTCTCCTTTCTTGTGGAAAGGAAACTGGGCTCCTGCTTCCCAGGGTGGTATCTCCCTCTCCTGCCACTGCTTTGAAGCTGAGGAGAGGCTGGTGTGTTGGTTATGTGTTAAGCAGGAGGAACGTTGGAGAAGTTGCTCATCTCTGAAAGAAAAAGAATCTTAACTTAAAGTTTCATTTCCCACTTCTGGTTACACTGTCACTCAGAAACTGGGCAGCTGGGAAACACAGTCTCTGACTCCTTCATGAAGCATACCAGTGTAGAACTTAGGGACTCCCTTATGTAAAAGGAAGAAAGGAAAAGCAGAAACCAAATCTGTTAGCAGTCTCTGTTCCACGTTACAATGGACATGTGCTTTGAACTTGAATTTGGAGTCGTTAATGCCTCCTGCTGGGCTTTCAGCACTCTCCGGCTCTATTTCCTGTCTACCTGACACTTGCATCACCCTTGGGCGGCCTCTTCAGCATACTCTAACCATGGCTCTTGGCTCCACACCGCCAGTGACCACGCTGGTCAGGTTAACAGGCTGATGACCATATTCCCTCCCTGCCCAATCCTAGCAACAGTGGCATCAGACTCTGATTTTGTTGTGTTTTCTGGATCTTTTCATTTCCCCAATATACACGCGAGAGCGCATGCTCCCAAGTCTCTAGAAAGGCGCCATCCTTTGGGGTCCTTGATCTTGGGTGGCTGATTCAAGAAAAGCTCGTTGGCTTTTGGGTCCACCTTTGTGTGTAGGGGCTGGGGATTTGGCTCAACAGTAGAATGCTTGCCTAGCAAGCTGGAAGCCCTGGGTGTGGTCCTCTGCACCAAAAAACAGTTCAACCAAAAAAATACAGTAATCAAAAAAGACCAAAAACAAGGCAACAACACCTTTGTGTGTGTTAAGGAGGGAATCTTCTTCAGGGATTATCTAGGAGCCACAGGCTGTGCCTAAGTGCCCAAGTCCCTTGTTTGGTGATGAGATGGGGAATGACCTGACCCTGAGCTACTGTTCAACCACCATAGTTTCCAGAAACCTGTAACTTACATAATAGCCTGATTGCCTCATTCCATGAACGTACATCTCTGTATCAGCGCTCTGTTCTCATTATTACAAATTATTGAGCTTAGACAAGTCAATGACAAGAACAGCAGTTGTCTCAAGACTGCTTATTCAGGGCCAGAGAAGATGCTTTCATGAATGTTGTCTAAGAAATGAAGAAATTTATCAAGATGCTAGGCACCTTTTAGAGACAGAAGTTAATTCAATAACAAGACCAGAATCTAATGGATTTTACAACCTAGCAAGAGTACATACAGGAGGGCCAGGGAGATAGCTCAGTAGAATAAGGACTTGCTTGGCAAGCACATGGTCCTGAGTTCAATCCCTGGTACTGAAAAAAAAAAAAAAGTACATACATGAATCATCTCATTCAATGATTCCAAGTTCTGCAAAACATGGTTTTCACATGTTACACACAAAATGTTGCAATCTGTTAGGGATGAGGCTCTGTGGTAGAGCATTTGCTTAATGTATGTGGGGCCCTGGGTTCTATCCCCAGTGCCACAAAGAACAGTGTTGAGATCAGAGGAGAAAAAGGCGAGGCTGAATTGGAATTCATACTTGCCTGATTCTAAAATCCTAGCTCTTTCCATCCTTCTCCCATTTGCCTCCAGTTACTTTGTTTGTTGAAGAGGAAACCAAGCTATTTAACCTATGACCTTGACCTTTCTATTAAGTCTCTGAACCAGCTACTACTAGTAACCAAGAGGTGACTGTGGGGGTCAGTTTCTCTCTCTGTGCTATGTCCTCTTATAACCACTCCACTTTCCTTTCCATGTGAACCTACTCATCTGGATCCCACTTCTGGAACATGTCTGTCCTACCCGTTCCTGGGGTGCTGACTATGCTAAAGGATGTTGATCCACTGTGTGTTTTGACCATGCACAATCCTGGGTCCCTAAGGCTGGCTGGAGAGCCTTCCTGATGTCCCTAGGTACTTCCCTGTCCCATTGCCATTGGCATCTTCTTCTGACCATCCTTCCCTTAACTCCTTCCTTCTTTTCCTTTCCTTTCTCTCTCTCTCTCTTTCTTTTCTTTCTCTTTCTTTTTTCCTCTGTCTTTTTCTTTCTTTTTCTCTGTATCTGTGTCTATGTCTCTGTCTGTCTGTCCCTTCTTCCCTCCCTTCCTCTTTCCCTCCTTCTCTCCTTTCCTTCTTTCCATGGTGCAGGGGATTGAACCCAGGACTTTTGCACTAAGTTATATCACCAGTGCTTTAAAAAAAAAAAAAAAATTCTTTTCAAATTTTGAGACAAGGTCCTGCTAAGTTGCTAAGCTGCCTAGGCTAGACTCAAACTTGTGGTTCTTTTGCCTCAACCTCCCACAGTGCTGGGACTACAGGCTTGTGCCAACATGCCCAGCTATCTTTAACTCTTTTCTAAACCCTCATTTTATTACTTCTCTTTGTCACTGTCAGTGACAGAGAATCCATCCTATCCACTGACAAAACTGATCACCTCAGTCTCTAGGAAACCTGAGGGCTCCCTGGAAACCACCTTGCTTATCTCCTCCTCTTCTCCATCCTTTGTCAGCACCAGTGTGGGAAGAGATACACCCTGCCCCACACTGTCTTCACTTTGCTCCGTTTGCCCTCCCACCTCCTCTGGAACCTTCCTCCATCCATTACTTCCTTCCTACCCTTAGCCTGTACCCCACCAACATCTCAACAGCAGCTAATGTACTCAGTTGGTCTAATCCGAAAAGCCTCCCACCTTAGTCCGGTGCTTCCAACATCTCTCTTCTATTTCCTTTTCTCTCTTTCCGTTTGCAGCTGAGCTGCTTGAACGCATTGTGCTCACCAGCTCACTGCCTGCTCAGCCTCTGTCCCTCGCTGCCACCTGTTTTGTGTTGTCCTGACCACACCACCGAGGCTAAAGCCATTAAAAACAGCTGCCTCCAGGACATTCGATACCTTCTTCCTCGGCCTGATCTCCTCTTCCTGGGCCTCGGAACTGTCACACACCTTGTCCCCATCTTGAGCCTCCCCGCGCACCTCCTGTGCCACTGCTCTCTAGGTTCCCACTCTGTTTTGCTTATCATTTTTGCGTCTGCTGTTCCCTCTCTACATAGCTCCAGGTCTCCGGGTCCCACCCTCTCCCCTCTTGTCTTCTGCCCTCTACTTCGGTGTCTTCAGCCACATGAGAGCCGATGTCTTCTCCCTGCCTCCCTGGCATCTGGCACTGAACGTAGCTGTGTAGGAACCGCTGCTCCTGGCTGTCTCAGGGGCCTCTCCCACCACACATGCACAAGCCAAACTCCGCGTCCGTCTCTTCCAACGGTTGCCCTTCTGGTGCCCTTTGATCGCATGAGGGTCACACTTAGCTACCTGCCTGCTGCAGGGAAACAAATCTAGTAATTATAGAAGATTCTTCTTTCTTGTGTCTTTTACATGCAGCCGGGTATCACACTTGGTAAGAACACCTCCTTGGTTCCCTGCCTCTCCCCTTGCTTGCTCTTATCCCCTGCCCTACCTTAGGAACCTTTGCTCGCCTCTCACACTGGTTTGGTTCGGTGTGCAGCACTCTGGCCCCCATCTGAGCACCAACAGCTATCTGCTGTTGATATCTTTCCTCCTTTCCATGCTTCCAAAGCTCCCGGAAGTCCACACCCCACGCCTACAGCTCACAGGAGAGGGTTATTCCAGTTCATAGTTTCAGTCCATGGTCAGCTGGCTCTGAGGCAGGAAACAAATCTTCATGCTTTACGGCAGCCTTCCCTGTTATGATGAGATTTTTTTTTTAGCCTGATATGCTTCAGTTCACACACTGCTGTCTAGCATGGCTGGATGGAAGGGCATGGCAGAGAAAGCTGCTTAGTCCTTGGTGGCCAGAAGCAGAGAGAAAGTGAAGGGAGGAGCCAGCAGGGACAAGAATACCTTTCCAGGTCACAGCCCCAGTGACCACCTCTTCCCGCCAGGCCTGACCTCCTAACAGCACGTTCAACTGTAACTCAGCAAGAGGTGAAACCACTGATGTATGCGGCACCCCAGCGGTTCAGGCACCTTCCGAGCATGCGAGACTTTGGGGAACATCTTAGATTTCAGCTGTAACAAGCTGCTTGTTAACTTGTGCAGCTTAGACCTGCTGTTGAACAACAACCCTGTGGCTTTCCTCAACCACAGGGACCCCAAACAGAGGTGTCATGAAGGTGCTGTTGCATTTACATACACTGGACACATTTATGTCTTTCCACAATGTCACCATTTATTGAATCACAGTCAATGCACAAGCTGCAAATGTCATCGGCTTTCACTTGCAGAGTGCTTTAAATTCCACTTGGTCGGGACCAAGGCACTGGCAAGTGCTTCTATTGCTCTCCAACCTTAATGACTAATATCTATAGCAGTCAAAGCACACGCTGCCCTTCACATTGTAGTACGCAGGGTACAGATGGCCCAGAAAGGACAAGCAGCCCTCAGGCTTAAAGAGGTCTACAGAGAGCAAAGGCAGGGGCTGATAGCCATGCAGAAGCTGCCATGGGAGCACACATAAGGGGTTTGCAAACCAAAATCAGTGGCAGAGCTGTGGAGGCAGAGGCACAGAGCAGTCAGACGGAAGGACAAGTTCAAACAGGAGTTCAAGTCTGGAAGTTTCTAACATATCAGCATAAAGCCAGCCATGTGCATCACAAGCAGGAGAAACTACACCTTGATGGAGAGTCTATGTCTGTCTGGTGATTTTCTTGGGCAAGGCCTGTGGTAAATAAGAGGCCAGGTGACAAAGTCAGTGATGCCCCCTGAAACTTAAAGCTCACTCACAGAGCCCGTGTATGAATCAAATCATGCCAGTCTCAGGTGAGGGGCTTGCATCTGGTGTGTTGGAGAAACTCATGTGTCTGGCTTTCCCCATGTGGCATGATGTTGCCGTGTCCGTGTGCTCCCGATTTAACTTGATACATTAAATTTTTATTGGCATAAGTTATTTGTCAGTCCTGCCTGGTGGTTCTGCTGGACAGACGGTGGTGGTTATTTACTTCTCCATACAAGATATAGAGTCATTAGACCTTGGCACTTGTACTCCAAATGAAGTAAGTCAGATCAGACTATTGCTTTATAAAATGGAATAACTCAAGCTGGGCGTGGCACTGCACACCTGCATGCCAAGGCAGCAGGGCCACAGGTTCTAGCCCAGAGTGGGCAACTTAGCAACTCAGGGAGACTCTTAAAATAATTTTTTTAATGTGTTTGGTAGGGTCTCACTACACAGCTTACACTCATACTGATCCTCCTGTTTTCAGCCTCCCCAGTGCTGGGATCACAGCATGTGCCACCAAACCCAATATTAGTGGCCAGCTGGGTGAGCCCGGGGTTGTGGGGGGCAGGGCCAGTGTAGCATGTGGTACTGGGGATCAAACCCCAGTACCTCTGCTTGCCTAAGCAGGTGTTTAGTCTGCTGAGCTATCTTTTCTTTTCTTTTTTTTTTTTTTTTTGTATTTTAGGGAAGGGTCTACAGAGTGTTTGGGGTCTCACTAGATCAGATTTGTAGTTATCCACCTGTTCACAGGCTCCCAAGAGCTGGGATTACAGATTCGCACCACCACTCCCGATCTCAATTGCCTTCACAGCGTGCCCTGGGGTCAGGGATGGCACGGCAGGCCCAGAGATCAAACCTCTGGCCCCTGCACCTGATGTTCAAACCTTGCCAGCACAAAAACGTAATTGTTAAAGGGGGGCTAGAATGCTGTAACTTGCTCTGCTTGTATGGTTGAAAGAAACAAACCTTCATGTTTTACAAAAACCTTCATTGTTATGATGGGATTTTTTTTACCTGATATACTTGAAATTCACTTTGTTCTCTAGAATGGCTAAGATTCTATCTTAAACAAAAGGGAAACATACTGGCTGAAAAGTGCACTCAGATATGGTTGTTTGTAGGATCTGGGGTGGCATGAGTAAGACCTGGCTCTCCCTTTTCATCCCTTGGCTCTGCTTGTGTCATTGGCTTCTTCTACACCAGCTGTCTCTATGGAGTGACAGAAAGCCTGGCAGCCCCTGTCTGCTTTCTCCTTGCACCTAGCAATTTCAGAAGCAAGAAATACTTCTTTCCCAACAGCTATACCAACACAAAGGATGATTCCCTTACCTAGTGGGGTCACCATCCCTCAGCCAAACACTGTGTTCACAAGTATGAGGATGTAGCTTGGTGTTAGAACATTTGCCTAGAAGGCAGGAGGCCCTGAGTTCTATTCTCAGCACCACCCAAACAAAATAAAATGGTGGCACATACCTGTAATCCCAGCACTCGGGAGGCTGAGGCAGGAGGATTGTTGTGAGTTCAAGACCAGCCTGAGCTACAAAGTGAGCTTAAGGCCAGCCTGAACTGCATAGTGAGACCCTGTCTCAAAAAGACAAACAAATAAATAAATAAATATAAAAACCAAAAGCACTGTGCTCATGAGATGGCCTATTTGAGTGACCACTGTAAATGGTTGATAGTCCCCCCCAGGTAAGGGAAAGACAGTCTTAATTTTTTCTGAGTGTGTAATAGTTTTGTAGCTGCCATAGTGAATCAGCACACACACATACACACACACACACACACACACACACACACACACACACACAAAGTTACCTTGTAATTCTGGAAGGCAGGAGTTCTAAATCTGTTTCTGTAAGCCACAGTCTTAAAGGCTCCAGGGAGAAATTCATCCTGCCTCTTCCAGCTTCTGTGGCCCCAGGCAAACCTTAATGAACCCTAACTTACAGCTGCCTTCCTGCCTTCTCCATGTTGGTCTTTACAGGACTGCCTTTTTGTATTTCTCTTCCTTGTCTTCTCTTTGTGTACAGACACGTGTCAGTGGACTTAGGCCCCACGCATTTAACCTATAATGAGCTCCTCCCGAGATCCTTCGCCTAAGTTCACCTGCAAAGGTGTTTTCCGAATAATGTTACATTAACAGATACTAGAAATTGGTGTGGTGGGGTTAACAAGTCAATCCAGTATGGGATGAAAAGAAACAGCCCCTACTTACCTCCCTGACTGCCCAGCACCCACACATGCAATTTCAAAATGCACCAACCAACATGGTACAAACTGTTCCCAGAGAAGCAAAGCTGGCTGGTGTGCGTTTTGCTGAACCTGGGTGTCACTCTTAATCTGTCAGTCACTAGCTGAACGATAAATGGAAGTACCCCTAGCATTTAACCATGGAGGTGGAAAAATGAGACACTGTGTAAAAAACGGATGTTTTTAGTAATAGGGAGAAAGGAAAAGGCACACCGCAGGCACCCACCCAACATTCTCCTGAAGACATTCACCAAGCAGCCAGTGGTGTCCCCTGAAGGATGTGACTTCCTCCATCAGCCAGGGAGCCCAGGCAGTGACCCTCAGAAGACTCTCCCTTGTCCATGGCTCTTCACAAAGGGCATTAGAGAGAATGTTCCTTCCCGAAACTGTATACTGTAGCTGGCTTCTCTTTGTAGACAGAAGTAAGTCACTGAGCAATCGCATACTGTGGTTTGCTAGCCTGGGGTAGCTCTGGCAATAGGACTCGATAGAATTCTTAGTTGCTGGAGGGTTAGTTTTCTGATAACTCCATGGGCGGCCACCCAGAGCCAAAACACCAGTCATGTCATGCTCTGGAATCTGGACCCTGTCCTGGTCATGTCTCCTGACCAGCCTGCCCTCCCACACCCTTCTTCTGCACTGCAGCCATTTGGCCTCTGCCCTGGCCACACTGGGCCAAAGGGCAAGGTGGGGCTGATCTGGCCATGGCTCCAGGCTGTCCACGGTGGACAGTGCACCAGCCAGGAGCTGCTGGAGGGTGACCCTGGAGCTGACGCCTGCGGGGCCTCGGTCCTGCCCCACCCCGATGTCCTTCTCCTAGTCTTCACTTGCCCCTCTATCCTGAGGCAGGGAGTTAGACTTCTGCAATCTGAATAATGATTCTCTGGCTCTCAACTCCAAGCGCTGGCCATAAGCAGGAAGAGGAGCTCATGGCCTTGTGTTCCTTTTCTCCACTTTAGGAAGGGCCAGGGGGATTGCAGTGCACTTTTTTCTTATAGAAAACTTTTAGCTCTGGTTGCTTTTTCTGTTTCAAAGGAATCCTCTGCATTTTCTGCCTCTCTGGACATGGGAACTGATTCGATGGATTCCACAAGTGAGAACAGGTATTGCTCATTTCCTGGCTTGGCAAGGGGCGACCCTCACAGTCCCCTGCCAATGCATAACAGAGCCAAGTCCCAGCTCCTGCTATAAAACCCTAAGTTACCTAAGACTCTCCTTATTACAGCTGATGTTAGAAAAGATCTAGAAATGGGATTTATTCACCCACATACCTGGGAATCAGGAAAGGCTGGTTCCAGGCCCTTGAATGACAAGAGGAGGACTGCATGGCTCTCTTGTCCTCTCCTTTTCCCCTGTGGCTCTCCAGTTCCTCCTTTCTATTTCCCTCAACACTCATTTCATTTCTAGGTTGAATTTCCGGGGACTCAGTGCTTGCGCTGCATTGACACCTAGCGAGTCAGTCCTTGGATGGCTCTGATTTGACTCAGCAGGGTCCTCAACTCACTCCTGTGATAACTTATTCCTAGGACCAGATGGGCAGAAATGCCTGGGTTAGCCAATTGGAGTCACAGGTCTACTGTTGATGTGACATGTGTCCCACGAGCGACTGTTTCCTTTCACCAGAGCAAAGACAGTTTCTGGAAGAATAAACATGCTGGGAGGCAGATACAAGCATCGAGCGCCTGGGCCTCTGTGTAGTCACCCGTTCTGTCTTTGTGTATCTCGACACTCACAACCTGCCAACCTTTGCCCACACTCTCGAGGCACCTGGCCCTCTCCAGCCCTCACAACTCCCTACAGCAGTGA
>PVKA01005751.1:60974-88540 GCA_004027165.1 Ctenomys sociabilis
TCTTTTTGAGACAGGGTCTCACTATGCAGTTCAGGCTGGCCTTAAGCTCACTTTGTAGCTCAGGATGGTCTCGAACTCACAACAATCCTCCTGCCTCAGCCTCCCGAGTGCTGGAATTACAGATATGCGCCACCACGCCCGGCTAACATCTTTTATCTTAAAAAGAAAAACAGAGTAGCGTGCATGCCTTGGGTCTGCCACCACTGACCTATAGGGCCTTCATTTATTTTTTTTTTTCAAATTGTGAAATATATCACAATTATATATAAGGCACGTGTTCAGCTTGAAGGGTTGTAAAATAGATGTGTGTGTGTGCCAAGCACCCAGGTAAAGAAGTAGATTGGAGTCATTTCTTAGAAGCTTCTGTGTGCTCCTCCCCAGTCACGGCTACTTCTTTCTCTGGCCCAGGGAAACTGCACAGAATTCTGTGTTTGTCAACCCATGCTTTTCTTCATGGGGAACACACCACACACACACATACACGTGCGCGCATACACGCACACACGCACACTTATATCTCTGTTTGCATCTTTCATGTGCAAACACAGACATTCCTCACTTAATGACTAAGTGTATGGTGAAGGAGCTTCCTAGCCAACACTGGGAGACAAATATTAAATACATAAAACAATTGCAGGGAACGACCCACTCGGGCCCCCTCCTGTTCCTCTCTTAGACAGGAACTTTCTTTCCCTCAATAAATCTATTCTGCTCATAAAAAAAATAAAAAAAAAAACAATTGCAAAGCCAAGGATCATGTAATTGTAGATTGTTTCTTGTGGTTCAAAAAATATAATAAATATACATTAAATATTATATATATTAAATAAATATATATATATAACTCTTGAGAAAATATATGCACCCACATGATACGAGGCATTCCTACATATCAAAAAGTTTCAAAAGTAACATAACTTCTAAAGAGCTTATTTATGTCTAAGCATTTATTTCACTCTGAATGAATCAGTTTTGTTATCATCTGAGAACTATTGGAAGCAAATAGTCCTTAGAAGTGAGCCAAATACAAAAAGAATGTGCTGATAAATCTTTCTAGTCCTTTGGCACAGCTGTTCTGCGTCTCTATCATACGTGATCAACAGGTCTCATAAAACCTGGCTCCAGATCACTCCCTGCTGCAGCAAGACAGACAAACCATATACGTGATATCAAGATAAAACAAACAATCTCGACCAGCCAGATAGCTCAGTGGATTCAAGTGCCTGCTTAGGCAGACACACGGGCCAGGGGTTCCATCTCCTGTTGACATGCTCGCCCCACTCCCAGGGCAGGCTGAGACAGCAATTGAGACTGCACGTGGTGGCATGTGCCTGTAATCCAAGCTTGGGAGGCTATAAAACAGGAAGGATCACTGTGAGTCCCATCTGTGTAGTGAGACCCTGTAGACCCTGTACTAGATACATTAAAAAAAAAAAAAAGCAATTTCCTATATAGAATTACTGATTTTGCCTCAATATCCCCAAAAATTCAGGTAGTTTATTTTTCCTTATATCAGACAGTATAGAAATAATATATATTTTGAAGATACTTGCCTTTTGATGACTATGTCCAAAATGCAGGAGTCTACAGGCACTCCTCACTTAACGACCAAGTTCCATTCCTGTGACTAAGTCATTAAACGCATTGGTCACTAAACGAGGAATTGCTTAAAGAATGCACATTACAATAATTAGAATAAAGAAATGGTCAAAGGAAATTCCAATCTGATGACTTTTATTATTTATACAGAACACAAATCTACAGTATTCTACTGTACAGTATAATCAGCAAAAACTATAGTACTGGACAAAAAAAGGTATACTGCACCAAAAAAACAGTGAGAGCTATAAACAAGAACAGAACTGTACTTAAAAAAATGAGTCATAAATCCAAACAGCCATTAAAACATGTAGATCATTAGTGAATGTCTGCATTTAATCTTTCATGTTAAGTAATTAACCTAGGTTTGATTTCTGTGACTGTTGTAAGATAAACAGCTTCCAGTTTTGCTTTTTTTATCCATTTATCTACAATGCCTTCTCTGTCAGAAAATAAGTTTTCATACATGAGTGTGAGGCTTTTATCTGAGTCCTCAAATTTTCCATGTTGAACTCCACTTAACCCATAAAATCCATTGATCAACATTTTTATAAAAATCAATGACTAGGAAAAGGAAATTTTAAAACTAGGATATGCTAAATAAAGTCCTTGTGTGTCAAGCGATATCTCATTGTGGTGTTGATCTGCTGTACTGTAACGATTTGTAGCACTCAGTACTGTTCCGTGTGCTCACTGGCCATTTGCGTGTGTCCTTCGGAGAAACGTCTGTCCCAGTCTTTTGTCTATTTTTAAATTGTTATTGAGTTGTAGAAACAGGGTTTTTTCTTATCTCATTTTTAATCACTACAGTTTCATGCTTTGATAGCTGATAGAAGGCATGCTACCTCCCTTCACCACATATACTCTTCTGTTGTTTTTCTTTAAAAGTGATTTGGGGGCTGGGGAGATGGCTCAGTAGAATAAGTACTTCCCTGGCAAGCACAAGGGTCTGAGTTCAATCCCCGGTTTCGCAAAAAAATAAAAGTGATTTGGGCTGGGTATGGAGGCACTCTTAAGAGGCTGAAGCAGGAGGATCAGAAATTCAAGCTCAGCCTGGACAACCCAGTGAAACCATGTCTCAAAATAAAAATAAAATATAGGCTGGGGATTTTGTGGATTTAGCTCAGTATGAGGCCTTGGATTCAATCCCTAGTACTTAAAATAAAAATTAATTTGGAATTTCTTGGCTCTTCATTCTTCCATATAAATACTGGAATCTTTTTGTTGAGATCCTTCCTTTAAAAAAACAAAACAATAAAACTTGTCAGGATTTTTATTAGAATTACAGCATATTCATCAAGTTGGGAGAACAGATATATTTTTGGTATTGAGTCCTTCTGTCATGAACATATTGTCTCTACGTTTATTAGTTTTTTAAATATCTTTCAGTAATGCTCTCCATAAAGGGATTTCATGTTTGTTAGATTTAATTCTAAATTTGATAATTGTAAGTGTCCTTATAGATGGTATCTTCTAATATTACATTTTCTGTTACTGGTAAATAGAAAGGCAATTGACTTTTTTTTTAACTTTTACATAGTGATTTTATACCCAGAAACTTTCTGAACCCTGTTACTGACTCTAATAATTTGTAAATAATGTTGGGTTGTCCATGAAATCATACATCTGCAAAGTTTTTCCTTCCTTTCCAAGGTGTGTGTGTATGTGTGTGTGTGTGTGTGTGTGTGTGTGTGTGTGTATGTTGGGAATCAAAGTCAGGGCCTTCAAAGATGGAAGCAGGGGATAGAAAAAAATTTGATGTCAGATACCAACTCTCCATAATGAATAAAACTTTTATATGTCACAAACATGAACTAAGCAATGATAATTACATGAATAATGATGAGGGGGATGAAATGGAGAAAGGAGCCCTAGAACCAAAGGGAAGATGGTGAGTGAGGAGGAGAAGGAAAATCGTAACAATATGAATGTTAAATGCATATGGCTGTTCCTAAAATGAATGTGAACATATATTTCAAACATGTAACCACTGAAAAGTTTAATGTTTAAATACTTAAATATTTAGAGAAGTTTCTTACATTTTTCTGCTTCCTAAAAAGTATATGGATGCATTGAAAATATTATATAAAGATGCCTTTGCAACTCTGGGAAAAAAAAAGTCAGGGCCTTGAGCATGCTAGGCAAACACTTTTTCATGGAGTGAAACCTTCCCCCATCCTTCATATGCATTTTTATTTTCTTTCTTTTTCTTGGCCTACTATATGGGTTTGTATAACATAATAATGGACTTCTCAGGCATTGCTGTTAACCTTAAAGGAAATACTTTGAGCACTTCACCATTAAGCATGGCATAAGTTTTTGTAGGAGGGTTTTGACTATTTTTTTGATAGATGTTCTTTATCAAATTTTAGTTCCAGTTAATGGAGTTTTTATTAATAAATGTCAAATTATACTATCTTTTTTCATTTATTGAGTATGTTACTTCAATGTGGTAATATGATAAATTATAGGAATCACTTTTCTAGTGTTGAACTAATCTCTGTCCTACTGTGTTTCTAATATGTTAACTTTTTTTCGATACTGGGGTGATCAAAATATACTGTGACATTTAAGTTTTTAAAAAATTATTACAAAAGCACCTGCAAGCAGGCACAAGAGCCGGGGTTTGATCCCCAGACCTGCTGTGCTGGCCCTGACCCCGGGGTGCTCTGAGATAGTGATTGAGACTGGGCGTGGTGGCACAAGCCTGTAATCCCAGCACTTGGGAGACTGTGAACAGGAGAATCACTACGAGTTCAATTTAGTAGTGAGACCCCTGTACATCCTGGAGACCCTTCCCTAAAATACAAAAAAAATTTACAATATATGACACATTGATGCATCTCAAAATAATCCTGCTCAATTCAAACATACTTATTTCATCTTTTGTACCACTTTTTTTTTTTTTTTTTTTTGTGGTACCAGGGATTGAACTTGGGACCTTGCACATGCCATCAGGCATTTATTTGTGCCACTTTCTGAGGTAATTCTAGAAGCCCAATTTTATGTCTTTACAAAGTGTGATCAAAAATATAGTGAATTAATCCCATTGTGGCTGCTGGGATCTGGTGAATTGTGGGAAAGATGTAGAGACGGGGGGGGGGGGGAACATCAGACACACAGTACGGCCTTCAGCCAGAGCACACGGGATGGACACAGGGGACTAGCAGGGTGAAACCGTCAGAAACAACAGTAACAATAGGAACCAACAGGTGAAGTTAGGTGAACTAGCATTGTGCTTGGGGACAAAGACACAGAACATAAACAGCCTGGTGGGTTCTATTTTCCTTTCTCTATATTTTTCTTATAAAGATATATACATATATATATTTCTCTTTTCTAAATGGCTGGGGAGAACTCCATCCCCAGCCTGGTGGGTTTTATTTTCCTTTCTCTATTTTTTTCTTATAAATAAATAAATACATATATATATATATATATATATATATATATATATATATATATATCTTTTCTAAATGGCTGGGGAGAACTCCAGCCCCAGAAAGCTAATCCCATACCCCAAACCACATAATCCCTCGCTTACCCTATTCTTTCTCTTTTGCCCCTTTATCTAGTTTCCCAAAGCTGTGTGCTCATCCTTTGTCCTCCAGCTTGGCTTCTACTTTCTTCTCAGTTATCTTTGTTTTATCCACTATCTTTCTTAAATTTACACACCACAGCATAAAACCACGCCACTACAGGGAAACATTTTGCACAAAGGCTCCTAATTTAAGATCAGTTCTGAAATACAATTGTATATGTTGCTCCTATGTTTGAAGGTACAAAATAAAATTAAGAGTCACCACAGTTTGTCAGTTTCTAAACTGTGCTTCATGCTGTTATCACTAATTACACTACTTTAGTGAGGGTGTCGTATCTGTTTTAATCAGCTGTTCTCACATCTGTAGCAATGCCAGGGAGTTCTAGGGTAATAGTCTCATCAAATCTCAGCACCGAAAGACTGGGAAATAAGACAAATTGATACTAACATCTCACTTTTAATTGACTGGGAAGGTAGGAACTTGGGACAGACACACACCAAGAACCTTCCACACACAGAACACATCCCTGAATACAAACTTTACCTATAAAGGCTTTGATGCTATTGATAAAGATACCTAGTCCAAAATTTACAAAGCTCAACATAGAAAACAAAATAAAAACTTTTGAAATAAAAAATGACAAGACACAGAGTCAAAATGCAACCTCAGACCTCAAGTCCCACCCCCAAAAACAAGGCCAGGAGACAATAAGATAAAGGAAAATGAAAGACACATACCTGCCATCTCTGAAATGATAGAAACTGAAGGAAAGAAACAAATCTGTTGAGCTATAGAGGAAATTAAATCAGAAATAATCTCTCAGGTAAAACAAGAAATTCCAACACTTAAGGAATAAAGGAATTGCTCAGCTAATCTACAATAAAGACAGAGTATGATAGGAAGAGGACATAAACTGTGAATGATCAATATAGGAAATAAACAGAATGCATAAAATGGATTCAAACAGATATCCAGGAAATTAAAAGTTTCTTTGAAAACTGACAAAATTACTTCACTGGGACTGAAGACAGACTTTCGGACTTTGAAGGTAGCATCTTAGCTAGCAATTATGAAAGGAAAGATCTCTTGAAAATAACAAAAGAGGGCTGGTGAGATAGCTCAAGGGACTAAGCACCTGCTTAGGCAAGTACAGAGACTGGGGTTCGATCCCCAGTACCCTCTGCCATGCTGGCCCCCACTTCTGGGGATGCTGAGCTGGTGACTGAGTCTGGGTGTGGTGGTGCATGCCTGTAATCCCAATGCTGGGGACACTGAAAATAGGAGGAACACTACAAGTCCATGCTGCACAGTGAGACCCTATATGGAAAAAAAAAAAAAAAAAAGACAAAAAAACAAAAGATCAGGAAATAACAATTCAATAGCTGCAAGATGATGCAAAGAAAAATAATATAAGAATAATTGGTGTCAGTAAAGAAGCAGGACTCAACATAAATGACATAAAAAACTACAGAATAGCAGAAAATTTGATGAACATGGGAAAAGAATCTGGCATACAATAAGCGAGGTATATAGAACTCCAATTAGCCATAACCAAAATAAATCCACACCCAGGCATATAATAATCAAGATCTCAGAAATTCAGCACAAGAGCATAATTTTAGAAGCTGTTAGAAAGAGAAACAGGTTACCTGTGAAGGGAGGAAAGCTCATCAGAATCACAACAGGCTTCTCAAAACAAGCCTGCAAATCCAGAAGAGCTTGGAGTGAAGTATTTCAAGTCCTGATGGTAACAACTCACAACCAGATGAATATACCGTGAAAACTAGCTTTCAAAATGTTATAGTTTGTGTGGATTTGTCTCCCTAAAGCCTCATGCAGTCATTGAGGTGCAATTCTACAGTTTGTGATTAACTCATGATTCACTGGGATTATGGGTGTGAATATTGCACCCACCCTGGGGCATAAACCTGAATGCAACTGAAGGGAGACAGATTTGCTCTCTGTAGCCATTGTTACTGCTGCTATTCCATTTTGCTCTCTGCTCTCTGCCACCACCATAAAAGTTTGCTCTCTGCCATGTGCTGCCGTGCCTTGGAGCCAGCTGAGTATGGACTGAAACCTCTAGTAACTAAGCTAAATAAACCTTTCCTTCCTTCATTTTGAGTGTCAAGTATTTCTCCCAGCAATGAGAGAAGAGTAACTGACACACAAAAATCAACGGAGAGATAAGATGCTACCATGATGAAAAACGATTAAAGAAGTTCATGACCACCAAACCAAATCTACAAAGAGTACTGAAAGATATTCTAGACGGAAATAAAAATGACCACAATTCCAAGAACAACAGCAGAAAGAAACAAAACAGGGAAAGCAATTAAACAGAGTGGGAAAATGGGGAACCATCAATGGGAAAGTAACATAACACAGATAAGCCAGTGCATATCAGTTATAACCACCAATGCAAATGGCCTCAATTCACCAGTCAAAAATAATAGTAACAGCAATAATAATAAACAGACTGGCAGAATGGATCAAGAAACAAAATCCAACAATATGCTATACAGTAGAAATACATTGAACTCAGACCCTTGCGCTTGCCAAGGAAGCACTTATTCCACTGAGCCATCTCCCCGGCCCTTAGAAATACATTTAATTCCAAAGGAAATTCATATGCTGAAAGTCAAAAAATGGAAAACAATGTCCCATGCAGTAAGAACCCAGAAAAAAGCAAGAGTAGCTATTCTGTTCACAGTCAATGTGAAATTCAAGAATGATCAAAAGAAATGAAGAATGTCACTACATACTTGTTAGGGGAAAAGTTCTAAAGGAGATAACAATTATAAACATGTATGCACCACATATGGGAGCACCAGATACATTATCTGCCTTATATAGATACAAAAAAATCAAACGAGCAATTACACATTTTTAATGGGGGGCCATCATATCCCACTGACTCAAATAGATTTTAAAAAATCAGCAAGAAGACTGAACCAAATCAGCGAACAAATGGACTTAGTGGTTGTTTTCATAGAGTGTTCTACCCAGTAACACCAGAATACACATTTTTCTCAGCTGCACATGGAACCTTTTCTAAAATAGACCATGTACTAGCTCAGAGTACATGCTTACATAAACACAAAGAAATCGAAATTATCCCTTGCATATTATCTGGCCACAGTGCAATGAAATTGGAAGTGAACGGCAAAAGAAACCGCAAAAACTTCACAAACACATAGAAATTAAATAATACCCTCTTGAACAACCAATGGGTCAATGATAAAATTAAACAATATCTACAGTTCAACAAAAATACAGATACAATGTACTGGAATCTGTGAGACACAATTAAAGCAGTCCTAAGAGGATGTGTGTGTGTGTGTATGAATTCTCACATCATGAAAAGAAAATGGGAACAAATAACCCAATCTTATGCCTCAAGCTTCTAGAAAAAGAAGAGAAAGTCAAAAGTATTAATTATTAAAACTGTACTTTGATTCAGCTTTAAAAAAAAGATGGGTATGCAGCTACATTATCTTAATTCATTGAAAAGAGGCGTCTGCTCTAATGTTTGTAGATAGAGTATCATATATACACCTTGTATAACAAAAAGCCACTACAAAAGCAATGTGCAATGTATTAGTTGTTGAATCTGTCCTATTAATTTTATTTGAAACTGTCTCATTGCTATTTGTTCTTCAATAAAATAAAATAAATGTAAAAAAAAAGAAGAGAAAGTCAAGCCCAAAGCCCATAGAAGGGAGAAAAATTATAAAAATCAGAGCAAAAATTAATGCAATTGAGAATAAAAGATAAAGAGTAAATCAATTGAAGAGCAGGTTCTTTGAAAGAATAAATAAAATTGATAAAGCATTAGGCAACCTTATCAAAAAAGGAAAGACTCGAATTTATGCATTGAGAATGAAAAGAGTAAAATCACTACAGACCCTGTATAAATCAGAAGACTGTAAACATATACTTCGAAAATCTTTAATAGTATGAAAAACATAGAAAGAATTGACAGATTCCTAAGTATGTATGAATTACCTGAATCAAGAAGATATAAAGATTCTGAATAACCCAATATCAGTCAAAGAAATTGAAATTGTAATTAAAACCTCACCAACAAAGAAAAGCCCAGGTTCTGATGGATTCACAGCTGAATTCTACAAGAAATACAGTAAAGATTTAATTCCAAAGCTCCTCAAACACTTTAATAAAATTGGAAAGGAAGCAATACTCCCTAACACACTCTAGGAGGCAAGTATTACCCTGATACCAAAACCAGAAAATAGACTGAACCAAAAAAGAGAAGTGCAGGCAAATTTCCCTAATGAACATAAATACAAAAATCCTCTAAAACTACTAACAAGCAGAATGTAGCAAACCATCAAGAAGATTATACACCATGACCAAGTGGGATTCAGCCCAGGAATGCAGGGATGGTTCAACAACTGTATTTCAATGAATATAATACAACGTATCAACACAGCCAAGACAAAAATGACATGATCATCTCAACAGATGCAGAAAAATGTTTGACAAGGTCCAACACTCATTCGTGATAAAAAAAAAAATACAGAAAATTGAATTAAATGGTCTTTATCTCAATCTAATAATAGCCATCTATTACAAACCAATAGCCAACATCATATTAAATGGCCAAAACTGAAAGCTTTCACTCTAAAATCATGAACAAGACAAAGATGTCCACTATCATCGCTCCTATTCAATGTAGTTCTGGAAACGTTGGCCAGAACAATTAGATGAGAGAGAGAGAAATCAAAGGAATAAGGATAGGAAAAGAAAAGGTGAGATTATCATTATTCACGGATAGCATAATACTCTACATAGAAGACCCAAAAAATTCCACAAAAAAGACTTCTAAATAATAACAAAATTCAAGAGCATAGCTGGATACAAAGTCAACACTCAAATATCAATAGATTTCCTCAGCATTTTTTTTTCAGAACTGGGGATTGAACTCAGGCCCTTGCGCTTGCCAGGCAAGCGCTTATTCTACTGAGCCATCTCCCCAGCCCCACAATAGATTTCCTATACACAAAAAACAAACTTATTCATCTGGTTAAAGAAAACCACACCTTTAACAATAGCAACCCCCCAAAATGAAATATTTAGGAATCAATATAACAAGAGAAGTAAAGGATCGATATATTGAGGGCTGGTGATATAGCTCAGTGGTACAAATGCCTGCCTGGCAAGCACAAGGTCCTAAGTTCGAGTCTCCAGATAACCCCTACACAAAAAATTCTCTAGATTGAAAATTATAGTACTCTGAAAAAGGACATCATAGAGAATATCAGAAAATGGTAAAAGGGGAAAAGACAGGGAAAATAAAAAAAAAAAATGCAAGTCAGTTACACTATTAATGTATCTTATATCATTAAAAAGAAAAGTTTGTACTTTTTTTGTGTGTGGTACCAGGGATCGAATTCAACCTTGCATTTGCCAGGAAAGCACTTGTTCCACTGAGCTATCTCCCTACCCCCTGAAAGTATGTACTTCAAAAACTATCTGGTGAGTGCCGATGCTGTGTGCCATCCAGCAGGAAGGCAGGCCCACGAGCAGTCCTCCTCCACGTTACGCATCCACTCTGGCCCGGGGCAGCTTCTCTGACATAAAAATGATCAGGGAAGGTAAATGTTTTGAGTTGATTCAGGACATCGAGGCCACCACAACAATGCAACTGAAGGTACTCACAAAACAGAACTCCCGGAACTGCTTCAGAAAAGTGCGAGAGGGCCAGAGACGAGGCTCGGCAGCACAGCACCTGCCTGGCGAGCACCAGCCCCGGAGTGCAATTCAAGGCTCACACACAAAAACAGTTCAAGGGCATGGGATAAATGTATTCTAAGCAAGGAGTCGTGTGAAGGGGCTCAATGGCGATGAGTCTTTTACTATAATAGTTTTAACATTCACCACATTCTTTTGTCATACCAGGGACATTGCTGCATTCAGCTGAGTAATATTCTGCTTAGGATTTTAATATTCACGACCATGAATAGCAATTGGTTGGCCTGTCAGTTCTTTAATCTTGTTCTGCCCCTGTCTTATTGTGATAGTGAAGATTTATTTTGAGCTAGACAAACTGTCTTGAAACTCAGGTAGTATTTGTTGCTTAAGAATCATGGCTCTGGGGAGATGGCTCAGTGGAAAAAACACTTCCCTGGCAAGCTCAAGAGCCTGAGTTCTAATCCCTGGTTCCACTAAAATAAATAAATAAACAAATAAATAAATAAATAAATAAATAAATAAATAAATAAGAATCATGGCTCTGTGGCATTTGTGAACTTTATTTATTTATTTATTTATTTATTTTTGGCAGAAATGGGGATTGAACTCAGGCCCTTACGCTTGCCAGGGAAGTTTTTATTCTACTGAGCCATCTCCCCAGCCCCTTGTGAACTTTATAAATGCACCAGTAACAAATTTTTTTTTTTTTCTTTTGAGACGAGATCCTGCTGCATTGCCCAGGTTTCTCTCAAATTCCTTGGCTCAACTGATTTGGCTGCCTTAGTCTCCAAAGTTGTATGACTCTGTGAAAAGCTTCTAAAGGAGGATTTGTGGTGCGATTGAATTATATTGATCTTAGAGGCAGTGTATCAAATGAACACTCAGTTGTTGCTTTTTTTTCTCATGGTACCAGGGATCAAACTCAGGACCCTGCTCTTGCCAGGCCCTGGTGTTTATGCTGCTGAGCTACCTCCCTAATCCCAATTCTTGCATATTTTGACAAGGGCTGAACAAACTTTCATGTAATGGACAAGATAGGAAATATTTTAGGTTTTATGAAATACATATATCTCTGTATTAGTCAATGTTTTCCAGAGGAACAGAACCAAACAGTAGATAAAGATGTAGACATATAGATATGGATATAGATACACGTACAGATACAGAAGCAGCTACAGATATAGATGTAGGTATATTTGTGGAGACAGAAATTCAATGATCCGCCATCCACAAGCTAGAGACTTGAAAGATGGTGACACACTTTCCAGCCTCGTCCAAAGGCCTAAGAACCAGGAGTATCAGTGACCCAAATCCCAGGCCTAGTACCAAAGACCATTGTTCGGTTCAATCAACTGATCAGAGAACAAATTTCTCCTTCCTATTTTTTTTGGGGGGAAGAGGGTGGCTTTGTGTTTCACTTTGTTTTTGGTGCTAGAGAGGGAACCCAGGGCCTGCATGTGCTAATCCTGCCTTTACCCTTCTGTTCTATTCAGACCTTCAACCAATTAGATGCTGCTTACCCACACTGAGGAGGGCCATAGATTTTACTTAGTCTGCTCACTCAGATGCTGATCTCAGCCCCGAACTCCTTGCAGACTCACTCAGAAATGATGTCCAACCCACTATCTTGGCACTTTGGGACCCAGTCATGTTGACACACACAAAAAAAGATATTAACCCCCACATCCATGTCCTCTTCCCTTTTCTCTTCCTCTTTCTCCTCCTTTTTCTTCTTTACAACTCTTCAAAATGTAAATGTATTCTTAGCTCGTAGGCCATACCACAGTATTTGCCCGTCACTGATTGAGGTAATCTCCCAATGCGTCCATCTCGATGCAGGTTGTTGTTTCCTGCCATACAGAGATGCCTGTGTGATAAAGCACAGAAGGCATCAAGGCAAGGGTCCGACACGCCAGCCCCATGCATTAGGAATCCGTCCTGTCCCCGTCAGACTGGCTGCCGGGGGAAATGAGTGTCAGCCTGGCACACGGAAGCAAGGCCCCCACCCAAGCACCGTGATGAGGGAAGCGCCAGGGAGACTCACTGTCTTCTGCCATACGCTCCTGGCTGGCCTGTGTGGAGGCTCAGATATGAATCCTGCTGGTTGCTGGCCTGTAGATGTGTCGAGAATGGGTAGTACCACAACAGATCTCAGTGCTGTTTTAAACTATCGTGGCCAGTTTACCTGTAGGGTCTTAAGATGTTTGAGTGCAGGTATAGCACAAAAAAGAAAAGGTATTACATACTTTGGGTTCAGAAAGTCAGAGCCCTCAAAACATGTGTTTTGGTGCTGAGTGTTTTAAACCAAAAAGAGCCAATGTCTCTCCAACCTTTTCCTATAATCCAGTCTCTAACTTCTTTCTTTTGTCGTTATGTTTTTTTTTTTTTTGGGGGGGGGTTGTTTATTTGTTTGTTTTTGACAAGGTGTCACTATGTAGTTTAGGCTGCCCCTGAACTCACTATGTATCCTAGGCTGGCCTCAGACTTGCAACAATTCTCATCCTCCTCTAAATACAGAGGTGGAGGGCTGGGGAGATAGCTCAGTAGAATAAGCACTTGCCTGGCAAGTGCAAGGTCCTGAGTTAGAGACAGACAGACAGACAGAAAGAGACAGAGACAGAGACACAGAGAGAAAGTGACAAAAATGCAAAGACATTTCTTTCTGTCCCTCCGATATCCTTACCACTACCAGAGCCCCAGAGAACAATTCAGCTGAGGCAGTTTCAGCCCACCCCCCGCCTTTTGCTGACAGACCCCTGAGCAAATATATGCTGGTGGCTTGATAACACTCAAAAATCTAGTTGAAGTTGTAGCTGTTCTGAGAAATAATTTTGTATCTTAATTGAAAATGCTTCCTGAGTACTTGGCAAATCTCTTTTCTCTTTTTTTTTTTTTTTTTTAAATAAGTCAGACCTATGCTCAGCATGTCAGATCTAGAAGTGTTCAGGGCCTGCTGAGCAGGAACAAAATAAAATGTTAGTTATAATATAATCTAAGCACAATGAATCTGCAATGAAACAGAGCAATCTGAGCTCTAATCATTTCTTGGCATGCTCTGGCTCTCAGCAGCAAGTTAATGCTTGGCAAGAAATGGGATGGAAACTTCTACCCATCTGGTAGTCAATGTTTTCTTAAACTTTGGTGTCTTACTTTGGGCCCTGGGAAGGACTGGCCATCATCCATAAAGGAGGGAGGACACATACCTGAGAAGGCCAGCCAGTGTTGCCAGGCATCAGTCTGGGTTGTTTGACTACCATGATTTAATCTTTCCACACCCCAAAGAGGTGTTGGGAGTATATTTTTATTTGACAAACAGAAATCCGAGGCACAAGTATACAACGTATAGTAATGCCTCAGTTCACAGACTCTTCTGTTTGCGGACAATTTCGTTTGCAAATAAAGGATTCAGCAAAATTCCGCTCTCATTCGCACACTCCACGCTGCATGACAAACATGATCATGGCCCTCTTCTGCACACAAACACACGCACAGCTATCTTCCCCCAGATCATAAAACAAATTGAGTTTGTGAACAAGGGAACCATTGCAAGGGCCCAAGACCACCCACTTAAGGAGAGGTGCTCAGGCACTGATGAAAGATCTGCAGGGCTCCTTAGTGGTAATGTACTTGTCCAGCATATGCAGGAACCTGGGGTTCAAATCCCAGCATCACAAACAAACAAAAGGCCACTGGCCCTTGGGTCCAAGAATAATATAAATACAAAGGATTGATTCTGAAAAAGAGACTCTGTACATTAAGCAACAATCCTAGCACTTTTCCAAGGGCTCATCAACCTTTGGGCATCATCAGGCCTGTAGGACTGGGTGTTTGTGGTTGCAAGAGGGTCCATCTACCATTTGGTAAAGAACAGAAGTAACTAAGAAGATTAAGAAAGAAAAATAGCTTGTGCTCATTAAACTGGTAATCCATCTGGGGAAATGAAATAACGTAATAGTTGGAAAAAGCCATCAAACTTCTTAATAACCTATGGCCTGGTTATTAGATCTGACTACCAACAGCTAAAGGAATTGATTTGACATTTGGGCGGGGCCTCAAGGTCCTCACTGGAGGAATGGAGATGTTACTGCCTCAAAGGGTTTTTTATTAAGATTTGGTACTTAGTAGATATTTTTAAAATGGCACATAGGGGTTCTGGAGGGGTAGAGGAATAGAATAAGTGAAGGACTAGAAGTCCCTCTAAGAACTGAGGTTGGAATTCAGCTTTGATGTGGTGAAGGCCCTGACCCTGCAGAGAGGAAGCAACATTCCAGCTGCTTTCACGACATGACAAAAAAAGCCAACTTGAATTGATTGAAACATAAATGTAATCTGTGGACCTGCAGAACTAAGAAGTGCAGGGGGAGGTAAGGGACATGGCCCTCTGTGGTCATGGCTGTGGCTGTAATTCTTTCAGTTCAGTGCTCACCTGTGTGTCCATTTATGGTCCACTTTTGCTTGTCATGGTAAAAGGGCTGCGCCAGCCCTGGGCCTCACATCCAAAGTCCACACTCACCTTTTGTCCATCATTGTCAGGAAAAGCCCCGAGAGTCATTCTGATTGGATCAACCAGGATCACATCAACCAATCGCTGTGTGCGGTGCACTGGAATCTGCCAATTGGCTTACCTTCTGTCATGTTTCATTCCTCGAGCCTAGAGTAGGATCCAGTTCTTTAGAAGCACAAGGTTTTCCCAAATGGAAACCAAGTTCTTGAGGAACTGGGGCCGGGCAAGGAGATGACACCAGTGATCATAACAAGGAAGTTGGTTTTATAAAATAAAAAGGCAGTAGCCGGGCGTGGTGGCACATGCCTGTAATCCCAGCACTCGGGAGGCTGAGGCAGGAGGATTGTGGTGAGTTCGAGACCAGCCTGAGCTACAAAGTGAGTTTAAGGTCAGCCTGAACTGCATAGTGAGACCCTGTCTCAAAAAGACAAAAAAATAAAAAATAAAAATAATAAAAATAAAAAGGCAGGAAGGAGCGAGTTGCATATGAGAGTGGACTACAGGCTGACTAGTGCAGAATGTTCTTTGTTTTTCAGAGCAAGTTGTGAGAAATAGAGTATGGGGTTTGGGGGAGGGAACGGGAAGGGGTCATGCTAACCCCAGGCTTGGGCTTGTTTCAATGCAGTGTTTACCACCATTACAAGCACACTCAGGAAATAGGCCAGTTTCCTCCTATTATAGGGGCTAGTCCTTTACTCCTTAAGTACAGTCTTTACTCTGCCAGTAGCCCTTGGAACATAAGATTAATATTATCACAAAGGCGCATAAACATGGGTCTGACCCCACATTTATTCTTTAGAATATCGTTATTGATAAATTATTAATTACAATCATGAGTTTTATCCTATTAAACAATGAGTAATTAACAGGAAAAATATCCCAAAAACACAATATTGGGTTTTTAATATTTACTGAATATTTATAAAATGTATCAAGATTTTCAACATCAACTGGTTTTTGATGTACCAAGTCTGAAAAACATCAGAAATAAATTCCCACAGGAACTACAATAAAAATGTCAAGAGCACTCTACAAGAAAATAATCTTTACTTCAATTATCACACCGAAGGCAGGCTGCACACAGCACAGCATGTTTTATACACAGCACGTCACTTACACTAGCAGCATGTGTCCTTTCCCTCCTGGCCGTTGTGTAGGACACACTTGACATTTCAGTTTTGTCAGGAGATTCCTGTTATGTTATACAGTGTGTAGTTAATAGGAACATAAAATATCAATAAAACAAAGCATTAAATTCTTAATATATATGGTGCATTTAGAATGGACAACAGTTTCACATCAGTTGTGTGCTTCCTTTCAAAACCTAAAACATAGCGTCAGAAATAAATTCCCATGTGAACTACAAGGAGAAAAGCAATAGAACTCTACCACAAAATTAAGCTTAACTTCACCTACCCTACCCAAGGCAGTTTTCACACCTGACAACTGCATGTTTCATACACCAGCATTATTTACACTGATAGAATGTATGTTTTGTTTTTCTGTATTTTCTCAGAGAGCACAGTGGGCATCTTTTCTTGATTTCCTGTTGTCATAGTAGGTCTTAGTGATGCTGTACCTGCTTGCTCGCCTGTCAACTCCTCACAAGGTTCACAATTTTTTGCATCGTTTGCTGCACACAAACATTTTTTTTCCCCTCACAGTAAATGATCTCTCATGACCTTTGGTCCCAGTCTGCTAAGAAAATTTCTCTATGCTATCTTACACTTTTTTATTTTCTTTGTAAACTATTGAACTATTTGTGCCATGCCTGTTTAGGATTGAGTAAAACACAGCCATGGCTTTGTGCCAATACTTTGTGTTTCAAGTGACATCAAAGTTGCTATATAATTTATCAACAACGCATACTCAACATTCAGTTTTGTTGTTGAAACTTTCTATCTCACACTTCCGTTCTGTGGAGGTTTTCTTATCAATATTTCCTTCAGGGTGAACTGTTGATATCAACAGTACCAGTTTCAGTTTTCTTTTCTTTGCCGTACACAAGGCCACTGTTATATCTCTCTGAAATTCAAAGATCATATTGTGTGATTCTTTGATTTGAATTGCAACATTTCATTTAGAATTTCTGCTTTGCTCCTATGTGTAGTTCCTGTGCTGGTTGACTTGGGTTCTCTTAGCAAAAGTGACAGCAGTTGGAAACCAGCAAACCAGTTGTCGAATGTCAGATTCCAATTAATTTGGGAGATGGGCGTAACAAGTCTGTTCACGACATCATTTGGTTTATTACTACACAAATAAAGACCTGATGGCTGACTTCCAAGATAAATATCTAAATTGAAAATGTAATAAGTCTTCATATCTGTGAGGACATACGTTATTGTGCCATCTTTCCACCCACTTTCTTTTCACGTCTTTTACATTCCTGCAATTACCATGAGAAATCTGTGCTGAGTACAGCAGATCTATGCATGCTTTCATTTCAACTGGAGAGGTGTCGTAGTAAATACATTTTTTAATAAGGCTACTAGTGCATACAGAATATTTCACTTGCACTTCGGCCTTTGTGTATTTCACAGCATCTTGCAGCATTTCATCTGTTACAATTTTCAGCACTTAATGGCAGCACCGGCATTCTGTCTAATATGTTCCATTCCTGCCAAGACTGTCACTGTACTGTTGGTCCTAGTTCTAACGCTGGATTGTTCCATTTGGTTGCATGGCCATTTCACAACATTTCAACTAGCCAAATATATGCTCACATTGCTGTTTTCTTTGTCATCTAAATCATGGAGGTCTGCATTCCCTGTGTCTGTATCAGTCGGTTAGTTCTTGCTCCATTTCACTGCCGTAGGAACTTTGACTCACATGACCAATATCAAAGATATTATCATCATCCACCCACACTACTCCTCTGTGATGAAAGCATGGATTTTACCATAATGTGTGAATAATCTGATGACTCATGTTTGACCTCCTTCAAAATTTCAGATCTGGGTTTTCATCCTATTGTACTAGGATTTTTTTTTTTTTTTTTTTTTTTTTTTTTTTTTTTTTTTTTTTTTTTTTTTTTTTTTTTTTTTTTTGGCTGGCTCAGGCTGCCTTAAGGGAAGGTCTGGTAAGACATGAGGAGCTGGGGATCAAACCTGGTATCCTGTGCCTGACTGCATTTGCATAAGCAGGCACTTAAACAACTGAGCTAATCGCAGGCCCCCGCCATTGTACTAAATTGGGCTACTTCTACCAGAAAAATCGAAAGAAAGAAAGAAAGCTTAAAAAAAAAAAAAAAAACCTACAGCTGGGTGGGTCTATGGATCCCTTTGTGATGCTTGGGTAAACCAGTTAGATGGCACATACAGGTGGGTCTAAATCCCATCTTGACATTTTTGTACATGTGGACACTCCTTGCTGTTCATCAGAGCAAGTGGGTTAACACATAGATTGTTTTCTGTATCCCTCAGGTAAAGGTACAGAGATGCACAGTTGGCTACTATGACGCTACAGTACAAATTTACAGTAGAAAAGTAAAGAATGGGTCCGCTGGACCCAGGCTTATGTCTTGAGACTATTTAGTGTGGGGATTAGAAGAGAAGGAAGCCCACAGCTGCCGAGAGTCTACTGCGTGCTGACTCTGGGCTTACGACTTTCTCCATACTTTCTCTCCTAATGCTCCCAATCTCCCCCTGACTCAGAAGCCATTATCTCATCTCACAGATTAGGAAGGAAAGTTTAAGTGACTTTTCCAAAGTCCCTTTGCTGATAAGTGAGCAAAGGGGATTTTTGAGCCCTCAAAGCCACTGACTTAAAAGCCCCTAAGCAGGTCGGGATTTTGCTTAGGAGATGAGGATCCCTCTGTCCTGTGGGTCACGTCAAGCACGAGGCCTGACTACACTTGTGCAATGCATGACGTCACCTGGTTCAAAGCATGAGCTTGACTTCAGCTGTGTTTGCCGTGCCTGGGAACACGGATGACTAGGGGAGTGTGGTGGCAGGGGACTGCTCCACTGAGACTGAAGATAGGAAGTCAGGTCTGGAAGGCGGGCAGCCACTGAGTAACCCTGTGGTCCTAGCTGTCATACTGTCCTCCTTCTCTATCCTAGTGGCAGCGATTATGGATATTTGTGATATACGAGGTACCATCTTGGCACTTCATGGAGACACCACAGAGCCCCCCTGAGGCTGGTGTGATTATTCTTCATGTTTTATAGATGAGAAAACCAAAGATGAATGTGCAGGCTGAAGCTACAGCAAATGGCCTGTCCCATGAGGCATGCACTGTCACCCTTCCAAGGGGATGCCCAATCAAGCTAGCAAGAGGCTGAGCCAAAACTCAAGGTCAAGTTTAGTGTGACTCTAAGAACTTTGCTGTGAAGCATGGTTGTTAAGAAAAACCTTCAGGAAGGTTATCTGACCTTGTGAATCTCTGCCTAGAGAGAATTTCCAGGGTGTCCCCAGGAAAATTTGTGACCCTCGTTGTTGGAAGAAACAGAACTTTTCCTGCATTATCTGTGCACACAGATCTCACAGCCCCTCTCCACAATGCACTACTTCTTCAGCTTCCCCAAAACACCTGCCATGGGTCTGAAGCAGTCACCTCAGGTGTGATTTCCCCCAAGGAATGTCCACTCGGGACAAGTTGAGTCAGAATTTTCTGGAACCCCAGACACACCGCTCTCACAGTGATGTTGATACGGATAGTAAGCCTCTCATTTTTTTAAGGTTAAAGACAACAGACCACATCCTCAGAACAGCCAACGCCATATGAGCGATCATAAGGTACAAGTGCTGCAGGAAAAGATGATTGCAGGGAGGTGGATGCCCCCCCCCTTCGTTAGCTTCCATTTTTAGCTGCATTTTTCAGAGCAAGTAAGTGTCATGGTGATAAGGGCCATAGAAATAGAGGGAGCGCATGTTCCCATGGAAGTACACCAGGGTGAGCCCAGGAACTCTGCTCCTGGCCTGCCACCTTCCCACAGGGTAGCAGGCCCCTGGGGAATGGCATTGGAGGCCTTTTACTGCCTCCCTGGGATGGTCCCCGAGTGCACATTCTTCCCACCAAGACGCCCTTGGACCCTCTTTCCAAGTCCCAGGGAACTTATTTACTTACTTTCTTTTTTTTTTTGTCCAGTGCAACAAACATCTCACAATAACCTTAAAACTAACCCTGCCAGGCTTTCTGTCCATGCAGTGGAAAGCATGTAGTCTCCATCCTGCCTGGCTATGGAAGTATCACTGAACTTTTGTGCAATGGCAATAAAAAATTGACAAGGCAGGGAGTGTGCTGAACATTTGGTGCTCAGGAATCCTCATAACGTGAAATCTCAGAAGCTGTAAGGCAGAGCCCAGTGCGGTGGGTATAACCCTGCCCGGTCTCGTGGCTCTCAGTATGTGAAACCTCAGGAAGTATAGAGTGAGGCCCAGACTTAGTCATTCTTGGACACAACTTTAGCAGAACTTTTGAAACAATACCTTAGGCCCAGCCCATAACCTCTACACAAATGCAAGGTTGTTGACAGCTATATAAATGAACTTGGTCAGAGCTAGTTCATTTTTATGTGGTTTTATCATCTGTCTTCTGAAACATATCCCATATGTACATATAGCTCAGGGTACTAAAGTGCCTGCTTAGGCAAGCTCCCAGCACCACATGCGGCACCAGCCCCGCCCCCTAGGGTGGGTGGAGTCGGCCAGAGTCGGGGCATGCCTGTGATCCCTGTTCTGGGGAGACTGAAAGCAGGAGGATTACCACGAGTCCAAGCTATGTAGTGAGACCCTGTAACAACCAAATGAAAATTTAAAAAATTATAACGCACAGTTAAATTTTTAAAATTATTACAGGGCCAGCCAAATAGCTCAGTGGATTATAGGCACAGGGACCAGGGGTTCAATCCCCAGGCCTGTCATGCTGGCCTTACCCCTGGGGCACACTGAGATGACAGCTGAGACTGGGTGTGGTGGCACATGCCTGCAATCCCAGCTCTTGGGAGGATGTAAACAGGCAGATCACTATGAGTTCAATCCAGTAGTGAGACCCTGCAAACCCTTCCCTTAAAAAAATACAAAAAATAAAATAAAATAAGTCAGGCTCAGGATGCTGTGGGTCAATCCCCAGACCCTTATGCCTTATCAGACTTGCCCTTACGGCCTCCTGAGCCAGCCAAATAAATTAATTAATTAAAATAAAATAAAATAATTACAATAAAAGACACACTGTCATTAGTACTTCTCAAACACCACAACCCTTGCCTGGGATAGGTTGCCTATCCTATCATTCTTGCCACTTTTGGGAGTTCCGGAAATCCTCTTTTATGAGTGTCTTTATAAGGTTTGATCAAAAATAGGGTAAATGCAGCTGCTGTGTGCCATCCAACAGAAAGGCAGCTTTGCCCAATGGGGTGCCCAGTGACATCACATCAAGCTAGCAAGTGGCTGAGCCAGAACTCAAGGTCAAGTTCAGTGTGACTCTAAGCACTTCGCTGGGAAGCATGGTTGTTAAGAAAAACCTTCAGGAAAGTTATCTTAGTGCGTCCTCACCTTCCCCATGCCCTGGATCTCAGGCTGTGTGCCTTCTGGCTCCTCCCCAAAGTCAAAGTGATCATGAAAAGTAAAGGTATTGAAACCCTTCAGGGCATCAAGGCAGCCCAACAGTGCAGCTAAAGAAAGGACAGGAGTCTTCTATGCCTGCTTGAGGAAGTGCGAAGAAAAGCAGTGTAGGTGTGTTGGAAGATTGGAGAAGTAATTTGGAGGGAAATTAGTGGTACTATGTTTTTTACTGTACTAAATTTTTTAAAATTTAAACACTCATTGTGATTTTTCTCTCACACCTTCTTTCTCCTTCTGTACATTTAAGCTGTCAGGTGATGATGGTTCTTTAGTCCTGTACCTGTATTTCCCAACTCATATATGACTCTGAAAACAGTTATTTTAAGCATTAACCAATTGAAATTAATTTTACTCTCAATTAAAGTGATACATAGACATTCCTGGCAAAGAATTTTTTAAAACTGAGGCATACAGCTGAGTATGGTGGCTCATGCCTGTGACCCCAGCACTTGGGAGACTGAGGCAAGCTGGAAGCCAGTCTAGGCTACGTAGTGAATTCGTGGCCAGCTTAAACTACATAACAAGATCTGATCTCAAAACAAAAAATACCTCTGAAACATGATAATCAATAACACCACCAACTCATGAAAAATTGCTTAGGTAAGGACTAAAGTGCCTACTTAGGCATAGTGCAGCGACCGGGATCCGATACCCGGAGTGCCTTGCCAGCCCCACCCCAGGGCACGCTGAGACACTGATTGAGATGGGGCGTGGTGCTACGCCCCTGTAATCCCAGCAAAACAGGCAGATTAAAATGAATCTGGTCTACATAATGAGACCCTGAACACCCTGCAGACCCTGCCCTAAATACAGAAAAAAAAAAAAAGGCTTAGGTAGTTGCAAATTACAAATATCATAGCATGGAGAGGTGCTGAGGCACTGTCTGTTCTGAGATTTGTGCCATTAGACCTGACCAGAAGCCCACAGACAGAGAGTGAGTGCTTTTCTGGGTGGTGCGGTGCATCTGCAGGTGCAGGCACATCTCCAGGCCTCTTCCCATGGACTGAGGTGCATGGAGCCTCTGACCTTTCCAAGCAGGAAGTGGTTCTCATGATGACGTTGAGGTAGCTTTACAAGTCCTCTCACTGAACCAGGCAGCGTGAGGGAAGCTAGGTATCATTAAGCAACTGCCTCCTTTATCCCAGGATTCACTCATGGAACCGTATGACGCAGCACTGACTGTTGCCGACATCTGCGCTCAGATGCCATGTGGCTTCCTGGGTCGTATGTCATGGCTACAGGAATTTGGCAAAATGGAGCCATTGAGAAACTCTACATTTAGCAGCCATACGCGCTCCACTATTATGGCCCAACCAACTATGAAACAGAGCCTGGCCTTCCTGGCCCACAGCAGTCATACCTTGGAGTTTGGCCAGTCGGTTGGGTTCCTTTGGTTGGCTGAACAACTAAAAGCAGATTCACTTTGAGATGCGAGGCTCTCAAATATTCTGTAACTCTCTCTCTCTGAGGATGGATTTTCCCAGTCATCTTGGGCAGAGCTACTGCCAGATTTTCAGAGACATGAAGTTAATGTCGAGTCACGTGAGGCATACACAGTACACACAAAGCTTTCTTTCCTGTGCTGCGCTCCTTTCCATGAGCCGAGACAGGAAGTCTGGAGTTGAAGAACAGTTGATGTTTAAGACATGATCTGGGTCTGACATGAGTAATTTGAAACTAAATATTTAAATCCCAATTTGCATTTCATTTCCAAATTTTTCTTAGGATAAGTAGGTACATATAACATTTAACTTACCATTTTAGCCATTTTTATGTGGACAGATCTGGAGCACATCTACTTTATTGTGCAGGTCTCACCACCATCTATTTCTGAATGATTCCCCCTTCCCAAGCTGAAACTCTGGATCTGTTAAATCCTGCATTCGTTTCTTCCCCCTGCACTCGCCAATCTCCTGTCTCACTTCTCTCTGGATGGAAGCTGACTCCTCCGGGTATTTCACAGAACGCAATATTTGTCTTCTTGTGCCTGGCTTCAGCTAACCAAATGCTCTCAAGGTCCATCTACCTGGCAGCATGTGTCAGGATTTCTTTCCTTTCTAGTGCTGAGTAATACTCCACTTACTTGTATTCTGCATTTTGCTTACCTACAATTTAATTTTTCTAAAGTTTATCTCTTCTCATTTTTTTAAAGCTTTGAAGCAAGCACAAAGTGACAAAAATTGCAAGAACAGCATTCCAATCTCTTTCTCACATTATCCCTCAACGTTTCATTATTTCTGTATGGATTTTTATATTCTTCTATTAGTAAGTTACAATCTGTTGCTGTCATTATTAATTTTAAACCTCCAAGTCCCCACCTGACCAGGGAGGCCTCTTCAATCTGAGTCTCTTCCATGTGTCCCCGCTATTTCTGGATTCTTCGGCACAGCTCCACTTTCATGAAAAGATCCTCCAGGTTCATCTTATTATTTCCCTAGCCTTGGCCATTGAACCCATATTTCCTCAAGGAATTTTGATTTATTTTAATAGAAAATGGTAGTTAGAATCCAAAATCTAAACAACATGCTCATCGCTATTGAGGTGTTGAGGTACGAATAGTGGATACCACACACACACACACACACACACACACACACACACACACACACACACACACACACACCTCCTACTCTTTTATTTGAGGCAAAGTCTTACTGTGTTAGCCAGGCCAGCCTTAAACTGTCAATCTTCCTGCCTCAGCCTCCCAAGTAGCTTGAAATACAGGTGTGTGACATGGGCACATGGCTGTACCTTTACTACTTCAAGCTAGAGTTTCCTTTGATCATTTCTTTGTTCTGAATATTGTAATGTACACACTATACAGTAAATCCCCAGCTTACAAATGAGCTCCATTCTGGGAGAACATTTGTAAGTCAGATTCATTTGTTTTTTTTTTTTTTTTTTTTTTTTTTTTTTTTTTGTCTTTTTGAGACAAGGTCTCACTATGCAGTTCAGGCTGGCCTTAAGCTCACTTTGTAGCTCAGGCTGGTCTCGAACTCACAACAATCCTCCTGCCTCAGCCTCCCGAGTGCTGGGATTACAGGCATGCGCCACCATGCCTGGCTCAAGTCAGATTCATTTGTAAGTCCTACAAAAAGAGTCGTATACACCTTTGACAGAAATATACAACATAAAGCATAAAAAACAAACACAATAAGTCCCCGACTGTGCTACACTACTGTACACTACCGCACTGCACAGCAAGCCCACAGCAGCACAAGTGCAGCAATGGCTGGCAGATGTGCAAGCCAGCTCCACAATTTGCTCGCATCTGCAAATGTTCAGAATGTGAGGCCTGCTGGAATCTGCGAAAGCTCACAGCTCGAACGTTTCTAAGTCAAGGGCTTCCTGTATACCATTCCTCATTTAGCAACCAATTCACTCAGGAATCTAGTGTGCAGCTCAGACTAGGAATATCTTATTAAAAACCACTGGTTTATTCTGATACATCCAGAGTTGTTCCAAAACCACAGGATTTATTCTAATTTTCATCCATTCGATATTTGCAGTTCCTTCCTCCAACAGTGAGAAACCCAAGGTCCTTTCATCTCCATGTGTAATTGTGCTTGTCTTTCTTTGTTTTTTGTTTTGTTTTGTTTGTATTTTAGGACAGGGTCTCCAGGGTCTCACTATGTAGATCCAGACTTGTAGTGATCAGCCTGTGCTCAGCCTCCCAAGAGCTGAGATTATAGGCATGTGTCACTATACCCAGTCTAATTATGCTTGATTGATCATGAATATATCCAGTCTCCACCACCAGCTCTTCAGCTGCCCTTCACTCTGCTTGGCCTCTCTTCACTCCAGGCCGGGCCAGGCCAACATCACCCATGTGCCCTGACAGTGTTCCTTTCTCCCTCTCACTAGGCTGGGGTGTCATGGCCAAGCCATCCTCCTTGGGTTGTCCTCACCCCACTTGGGCTCTGACACCCTTCTTTGGGCCACCGCAGTTTCTTGTCCCCTGACCTCCACCATGAATCCTACCTCCCTCTGCTCTAATGACTCTGGGACTGAATTGTTTACAAGAGAGAAGAAGGAGCCACCATCTGCCTTGATTAAAGACTGTTGTTTGTTAACAGTCTTTCACATCTGGGGAGCATTGTATCTGACCTATTAAATAAGCAAATACTAATTATGCCTGCCAACCCCCCCCCCCTTTTCTCTGTTATTGTCATGACATTTTTTAATGAAATGTTTGTATGGTTAGGATGCCTTCTTCTCCACTGCAACACTTATTTTGCAAATTTGCAGTTGTATTTAGGCTACCACCAACAACTCTCTTGGCAAACACTGAGGAACTCCCACCACAAAAATTAATGAGTAAAGACAAGGTCTGTCCACCTACTCATCCTCTTCTTCTGTTATCAAGTTGTAGGGCTGTGGGGAAGTGATCTGGGGAACATCTACAGAAACCACAAATGGAGTCTCGTAGCACTGTGAATTGTATGCTCTTATAAGCAATGTGTTCTTCTTGGCTACACTGTAAGCTTCGAGAAAGTGGGCTGTGTCCCCCCCTTTTTTTTGAGGTCCAAAATGAAATTCTATAAAGATATAAGACATCCCCTGTGCATTTTGGTTGGCTGAGGCAGGATGGCTTCATCATAGTGGTGTGGGAGAAAGAACACAGGTTGTAAACCCTGTGGAGGCTTGGTGTGCTTTCTCTTTCTTGACCTCTGTGAACACAGAGTCCTGCATGACATGCTTGCTGCCCTCAGCCCCTGGCCCCTGGGCCCTGGGCCCTTGTCCTCTCTCCCACCTCCTTGGCTGCCTCACCCCAGGTGTGGGTGCCTGACTCTGCACCTTGCCTCAACAAGGGACATGAAATGGGTACATTCTAGGACCTCAGCTGCTCCCCAAAGTGTACCCAGGACTGACTGGTCTTGCAGGAGGCATAAAGGACTTGGGCAGCCTGGCCCGTCAGCTTCTTTTCTGGGAAGGAGGCTTTCTCGATGCACATCTCCCATGAGACTTGAGGAGCTGCCCTCCACACTCCCAACCCAGGCCCTGCCTCTGCCTCCCACTGTGTCACACACTCCTGCAGCACTGAAAGCTGGATGCTTCCTGTGCCTCCGGAGCTGAGGAGGTCTTGTCTCTCTGCATACCAGATGCCACATTCACCCCTTTAGACTCTGCTCCTTCCATTCTTCTACCTTACTTCACAAGACCCTGGAGCACTAAGTGCATGGTGTTATAATCAAATATTTATCTTTTTGTTTTCCCCAAGAGACAGACACAGTGTTGATTATGTGTTTAATGCCTGTCTCCTGGGCTGGTACACCCTTGTGAGCGTGGGCTGTGGCTGCTTTATTCACCGCTGTGTCTGCCACATGCTGTGCACAGTGATAATCCCAAGCAACGCTTCCACAGAACTAACTGGAGCCCAGCCAAAAATTGTCCCAAGAGCCTCAAGTGTGTTGGAACCTCGAGTGTGTTGACTTATCTGCTCTGACTGCAACTCAGGGAGGTGTATACTATCACCAGTCCTGTTTTATAGGTAAGAAAGTAGACCTCCTTCTAAGCACAGAGCCAGGTTTAAGGCCTAGAAGTCTGGCCTGAATCTGTGCTGCCTACCATGATGTCTGAGGAATGTAATGGATGAGTGGGTGTGGGTGTGGATAAATGGAAGGATGGGTGGATGGATGGAT
>PVKA01005752.1:0-88329 GCA_004027165.1 Ctenomys sociabilis
GACAGTTTCAAAACACCTTAACCATACAGAGTCGATGAATTAATACATTGCAAACTGTTTTCATAACATTTTGGTATTGTACAAGGTGCATACATGAAATTATATTTACAGGTTTTTTTATAGCTGAATTATATCAAAGATTCAATAATTATTTACCTAGTGGATGACCATAGCACTAAAAGCCGACATAATATCCTGTGCAACCACCATTAGCGCAGATCTTGCCTCTCATAGAATTATGTAGAAGCACAGCGTTATCTATCCCAACTGTACTGTCTATACACACACAGCATGATTTTTTCTTTCTACAACCCTTCCTTTGTCTACACCTGTCAAAAGTGGGCACTCCATTGACATTCAACTACCTTAGGTTCTTGAACTCGACACCACAATCCAACACAGTCCAGCATTCTGCAACCATAGGGAGTTATTCAAAGAAATTGTCTGTCATTACTTTTAGGATATAAGGAAGGGGAATAATATTAATATATCCATCTACTTGGGGTGCTATTTAAAAATGCCATAAATGATGATTTCAAAGCAGGTATTTATTTCTTACAACTCTGAATGCTCTAAATCCAAGATCAATGCTTCAAGATGGCTGCCAATTCAGTTACTATTGAGGGTTCACTTCCTGGATTGAAAATAGCTGCCTTTTTATTTGATCTAACAAGGCAAAGAATGTAATCAAGCTCCTTTACTGTCTCTGCCCCCCTGTCTCTCAGTCTCTGTCTCTGTTTCTGTCTGTCTCTCTGTCTGTCTCTGTCTGTCTCTCTCTCTCTCTCACACACACACACACACACACATTGTCCTTTGAAAGCCCCATACCTTATCACGGCCCTGTCCAAAGACTGTGTAAATCATAGTCATTTATGTCCAAATATTTTAACATTGGAGATTAGGGTTACAACATATGAATTCTGAAGAGACACAGTTACATTCATAGTAATGAGTCTATGAAGCACAAATACACAAGGCTGTAAGAATATTATAATTCTTACTTTTAGTGTTTAGGACTTTCTTCTGTATTTTACACAACAGTTTGCTCCAAAGCAAGTTAAATTTATCCAAATGATTTTGATCTTTAATTCTTCTGACTTGTATAAATGATGACACATCATTGGCATAATTCACTTTTGAAATGGCTAATGTGGGCCAATGCAAATCAGGCATTTTTATAGCAATAGAAAAATGGAGCTTTGCTGGCTATTTTTGTTAGTGTTTCTCTGCAATTCTCTGACATTCAAAATAATTACTTTGTCTCTCTCTGTAAAACTTTATTTTATTTTATTTATTTATTTTTTGTAATTTAGGGAAGGGTCTACAGGGTGTTCAGGGTCTCACTACTAGATTGGACTCATAGTAATCCACCTATTTACAGCTTCCCAATTGCTGGAATTATGGGCATGTGCCATCACAACCAGTCTCAATTGCCATCTCAGTGCCCCCTGGGGGTGGGGCCAGCATGGCAGGCCTGGGGGTCGAAACCCTGGCCCCTGGACCTGCTTGTAGGTGTTTTAATCCGCTGAGCTATTTGGCCAGCCCTTGTAAAGAACTTTAATGAGTAACAAGCACAAATTTATAACCAATGATACACTAACAGAGATAGCAAGTTACATATGTCCAATTAAATTATCCCTTTCATGAATGATGGATATCCATATCTAGCCAAAATGGAGATAATTGCAGAGCATTACACTTCTGCTATTTCCTTCTTTTTCCAATATTTTTCTTTTTTTTTCTTTTTTCTGTGTGCTGATGAGTATTGAGTTCAACTGGACTATATGAATAGATTTCATAAAATTGAATGTCATTTTTCTTGTACCTATTGATCCTCTAATTTTCAAAGTACTATTTAAAATGAAATTTACAAAGCATATGCTCAAACTGTACTGTGGAGGCATGCATGTAATTCAGGCAACTGAATTTCACTCTGTATAAAGATGGTACACAGAGTTCAATTCCTGGTGTTGCATGCTGTGCTGGCCCAACATCTGGGCACAGTCACCCGGTGACCAAGTCCAGGAGTGGTGGTGCACATCTATAATCCCAGAGCTGGGAAGGCTGAAACACGAGGATCCCTACAAGTCCAAGCTGTGAGTGAGGTCCTGAAGCAAGTAGATATTAAAAAAAAGTGCTCCACTTAAAAACGTAGGTGAAATGGTTTAGTCTAAATTGAGTATAGCATTAGCTTTATTAGCTTAATTTGATCTTCATTACAAGTACTTTAAATTATCAAATTTCTGATGTACAATGGATCTGCAAAATATGTTTACCACAAATATTCAAATGTGTAAGAAGATTATATTTTATAGAGTATGATTCATTACAAGTCATTGTCCTAGTTTGTATAAATCATTTCTATAAAACAATATTTATATGCCTCTAGATATTTAAAATTGCTTAATAAACACCTGAAGTTGAAAAATACTTATCAGTACATAGATGAGAGAAAGTAAGTTTGCCTTTTGAATATTAGCAAGGATATTGGATACAACAGGGCACATTTTATCATTGTCATCAGCCAGGAAAGGGTTAATTGCTGTCATGTTCTCCCTATACTATCATCTGGGATACAAATTACATTTTTCTAACCTTAGGACCTTCAGCAAAAGCGACGTGATTCCAGCTGGTGTTAATCTGTGGTTGCCACAGGCAGCTCCGTCAGAGCAAGACCACAAGGTCAGCAGCCAGCACGTCTGTGAAGAATGCGACACACTTATCAGAGACTACACCTGGCAAAGCAAAGCACAAGGACGGCGCGGGAGGCAGGGCTAGGCTCAGAGCTCAGGCACGCTGAAGGCCACGAGCTTCCGCCTTGGGTTAAGATCATCTGCCCAGTGCACACGCAGATTCTGCCTACCCAGAAACACTACTGGAAACTTGTGTGACATTCATTACACTTAGAAGTATAACTTTCAACACTACATAATGTTCAAATAACTTTTATTTAAAACTGAATAGCACTGTAATCATTTACTGGGTGAATACTTATATTCCAGTTATTCACTAAAATGAGGAATGTGAAGCCCAGGAGCAGAACCTGGTTTTGTTCATTGGGTCACTCAGAATGCATGGAGCCATTGCTTCGGCACCACGTTGGTCTTATGTGAGTTACAGAGTGGGTGAAGCAGTAGGCCTCAAGGGCATGATAAAGCTCCAAAAGAATGCTGTACAAATGTTGCCCCGCGAAACTGGGAGAGGTTACAGTGCTACCCAGCATGCTCTCGCCATTGTAGCAAGCAAGGAACCTTAGGACAAGGCTCTTGCCAAGAGAATTAATGTGTGTATTGAGCACAGTTAGCACTGGAGGAGCCCAGAAGGCTTTCTAAAATTCTTGGAGAAAAATGGCCAGCAAAACAAGGAAGCCCAAGAGAAGACGACTTGCGTTCTGCCGGAGCATCCGCCTGAGGGAAGGATGGTCATCTACAGCTCTAACTGGGGGTAGGGACACTGCACAACTCAGTACCTGGCCAGCGGCAGAAGTGCCCAGCACTCTGGGGTCACAACCAATACTGCTGAAAGGGAAAGGAAAAAAAATACCCTCCGAAATGGTACAGATGACTTTTCCTTTTTTTTTTTAATGAAACAGGAGTGTGTCAGAGCCAGCGTTCACTGCACCCAGATGGCTGAGTCCTGGATTCCATGCTCAGGGACAGCATTTTCTTACTGAAGATAAGAGGTGACTTAATTTACAACAGATGGCTACTCAATTGCTTAGAATATGCCCAAACGTTTATTAAATATTTATATTGGATTCAGGGCAGTTCCTCTAAACTACTTCAGGAAAAAATATTTAGAAAATAAAAGATGATCAATATATCACATAGTAACTAAGCTCAGAGCAAGTTGAGGACTTGGAAATGTATTATAAATTTATCTTAGAAGCACCCTCATTAAAAATAAATTGTTGAGGGCCGGTAAGGTAGCTCAGTGGACTAAGCTACCTTGCTTAGGCAATTGCAAGGACCTGGTTTGATCCCCTGCACCACATGTCACACAGGCCCCACCCTCGCCCCTTGGTACACCGAGCTAGGCCCCCAAACCTGGCCTACTGGGACAGGGCGTACTGGCACATGCCTGTAATGTGAATATTAGGGAGGCTGAAAACAGGAGGAGCACCACTAGTCCAAGCTGCATAGTGAGACCCTGTACCAAATACAAATAATAATAGTAATAATAATAGCAAATAAATTAAATTAAATTAATTGTTAAAAACAAAGTAAAATAACCTTGGGCTTGATATTTCTATGCTGTGAGTTACTTCTCCTTCCCACCTGTAGGTCACTGCACTGTTGTCTCTGTGGTTCCATTTCACACAGCTTCACCACATCTCTGGAACTACAGAGACAGCCCCTGTGTCTGCATAAGCAGGCCCTTTAATAAACTGAGCTATTTTGCTGGCCCTTAAATTTTAAATGTCTAAACCAGGGAAATTTTTAAGCTTAGTTTTTTATCTATAAAATAAATCCAAATTATTCATGTCCTTCAATATGTCTGAAAACTGGCTAATGTTAGGTATACCAAATATAATAAATGACAGAAACAAAAGACAAAAATGAAAAATGAGAGAATTCACTAGCACAGAAAGCTACCAAAGTCAAAACTCAGTTTTTCCCTTTCACCTTGTATTTCTAGTTTTAATGTTCCAAATGCAATAATTCTGACTTTTGGAATTATGAACTTACATTTTCAAAAGTGCTACAACTCAAAAATTTCCCTAGTTTTTGTGAACACAGCATGCTGCAGTTGTTATTTATCTTTCTTTCTTTCCTCACAGCCCTTATGTTGGTTTTAACAGATGCTGTAGTGGTACTGCTCCTTTTGAGGCAGGCGAGGTAGCTCCATGCTCTAAGCTCCTGCCTGGAAGGGTAAGGACCTCAGTCTGATCCCCAGTCCCACATGCTGTGCTGGGCCCAGAAGCCAGCACAGTGGATCACGCCTATAATCCCAGCACTGGGCTGAGACAGGAGGATCACTACAAGTCTGAGAGGCATCGTGAGATTCTGTGCCAACTAATTACATAAAAGATTTTTTAAAATGTATGTATTGCTTTGTTACTATATTTGTTCTGTTCTTTGTAGGGACATTTTCTATTTTTCTATTTATTTGGAACTGCTATGATCTACCAAAATTTTAAATTTTTGTTACCAGTTATCGCTACACCTTGCCATTTGTGTCTGAGGATTGCATAGCTTTTCTCACTATAATGAATGTTGTATTTCTCAAAGTGTGTTTTGAAAAGGAGCAGCTAGTTTTCTAATTCCTGTATCCAGATTTTATTGTTATTTATTTTTACCATGATATTATTGGTGTTTTCCCTGCCTCAAATTACAGGATTTGAACAGTTGAAATTGACTGATTCTTGTGTTTTTTCTCCTGTCCATTCTTGGCTTCTGTCAATACGTTCTTTAATACTGCAGAGCTCTAGCTTTCAGAAGCTTTATGTCACTGTTTTCCTTTAACAGACCTGGGTAGCCAAGCCACGGGGAGAATCTGGGTCTCTCTCAGTTTTACTGTGCACACAGCAAATCACTAAAATTCACTGCATTCATTTCTTCTTTTCCTGATCAGTTAAATTGCAGTACACTCACAATTATACAGCAAGACTTATTAAAAAGATAGGGAAGCTACTAATTCCTAATGAATTAATAAGGCATTTGCTGTATCTTTTAGCTAATGTGGAAAAAATCTGAATATCAACAATAAACAACATTAAAACATGTCTTTTAAGGGGCTGGCCAAATAGTTTAGTGGATTAAAGCACCCTTAAGCAGGTACACAGGGTGGGAGTTTGATTCCTCAGCATGCTGTGTGGGCCCCATCCTCGGAGCATGATGAGATGGCAATTGAGACTGGGTATGGTGGCACGCACCCGTAATCCCAGCTCTTGGGAGGCTTAAACAGGCGGATCACTATTGCATCTGATTTAGTAGTGAGACCCTGAACACCTGTAGACCTTTCCTTAAAAAGCAAAAATAAATAAATAAATACCCAAAGCATGTCTGTTGATCAGAAATCTAATAATGAAATGGAGGTATATTAGGTATTATAATTATATTACTTTTATGGTATATTGGAATTTAAATATCTGATGATACTTCAGAAAATATATTATACAAAATTAAACAATTTAACTTTTATATCTTTTACAATGGACATTTTATTTATTCATTTCTTGGTGAAACCGGGGAATGAACAGGCCCTTGTGCTTGCCAGGGAAGGGCTTATTCCACTGAGCTATCTCCCCAGCCCCTACAGTAAAGAATTTTACCTTTATCTTCTGCATTTTGAGCAAGTGACTTACAAATTAACAATGAAAAATTAATACCTTAAAAATTGCCTGGTTGGATAATGCATTGTGTTTCCTTTTGATTGGCAGTATACAAATCCGGAACAGATTTTTCAGTAAGTCTGCAGGTCCGCTTCTCCAGCTGCGACTGGGAGTCAAGCCGGGAAGCTTCTTCAGCAGGGCACAGACGCTGGAGGTTTGACTGGCATTGTGAGCAGGGGCTGCCTTTGTCAGCACCTGGCCCCCAGCAGGATAGAGACCAGCTCTGCAGTCAGCTCTCTGGCCACAGTAACAATCCTGTATATAAAGAGTATATTGGGAATCCATCAGAATGCAGGGACTGTTTCTAATGAAAGAAGAACCCAGAGCACGCAAGTGGAACTTGGACTTCTTGATCGGACTTCTGATCACACCGGATTGCCATGACACATTTCTTCTGTCTGAGAAAATGATGGATTCAACAAACAAATAACAAATGGTTTAGAATTTACAGTGAATTATGTCCAGAGTGAGAAAAAAGAAAAATGGCATCGAATGTGCTCCAGCAGAACCCTGGAGAGGGGAAAAATAAGGGAACGACTGAATGGGAGCAAAACACAAAACACGCTGGATACTGCAGCAGGGTGAGAGAGACGGAGCTCTGCCCCGCGTTTCTGCTGGGGAGATGCAGGTCTCATTTTGCTGCAAACCTCCTTGCTCCCTGTTAAACCTTTCTGTAAGATTTGTAATTGCAGTGACTGTGGGACACAGCAGAGGATTTGAAGCATATTGAGAAGGGCTCCTATCCAAGCATAGTCCGTGTCTTATGATCCCCTCATTTGGCATCAGCCACCAGAACAGCACAGACGCAGTCGCTGTGTGCACGTGGGAACTCGGGCTGGCGCTGCCTGTTGGGCTGCACTGCTCGCTTCAGATCCGTCTGTCTCCATTGGCTGGGTCTCAGCCATGATTTTGGAGCTGATTCAGGTTCCCACTATTGAAAGTGTTTTCCAACACACATCAGCCTACATGAATAACTATGTTCAGAAGGTTTAATAGCTATTATTTTATCAGCAGAATGAGAAATACATTGCTAGCCAGATTACGTTCTTATAATTTCTTTTTTGAGACAGGGTCTTACTATGCAGTTCAGGCTGGCCTTAAGCTCACTTTGTAGCTCAGGCTGGTCTCGAACTCACAACAATCCTCCTGCCACAGCCTGCTGAGTGCTGGGATTACAGGCCTGCACCACCATGCCCGGTTTATTTTCTTATAATTTCTTGTGATTGTAGCACAAAATCTACACCACCCTGCTTGAAATCAGGAGAGCTACTCTCAGTCAATTTCCTCACCAGCCGAGTAACATGGCAGAAATGAGAATCTGACTTAACATGTTCTATAATGCTATGTCACCCGCTGAGAATTTTATACATAAAATCCGGACAAAAGAGTCTGTGCTGAATGAGTAAATTACTAAGTACCTTATTAAACATAAGCATATGTAAATGCATACTTTGATAGTGAAACAGGAAATTTTCATCCTTAAGCATTATCAAGCAAAAGGTAGCTGTTTATGTAATCCTCCTTTTATTTTTATTTTTATTTTTATTTGGAACCGGGGACTGAACGCAGGCCCTGTCACATGCCAGGTAAGCGTTTATTCTACTGAGCTATTTGCGTGGCCCCGCTTCCTTTCCATACGGAATTGAAGCTTCACATTTCTACAATTATTTTGTAAACAGGGTTTCGCGATGTAGTTCAGGCTGGGTTTGAACTCGTTTGTGTCCCACAATGGCCTCAAGCACAACGATCCTCCTGCCTCAGCTTCCAAAGCTTGTTTATCACCGCACCTGACTGATCTGTTTTCATTTATTTTTTTCATTTCAGATTGTTTGATTTATTTAGTTTTCCTCTTCAGGATATTTTAAATTAAATTTTAATTTCATATGCTTTTGGATAATTTTAACCTATTTACTTTATTAAAAATTGTCACATAATTTTTGTGTTTATTTATAAATGTCATTTTAAAAAGTACATAATAGAAAATTATAATCATGGTGATAAAAATTATGACACTAGAAATGGAGAAAAGAAATTATTAACATATTAGTGTAGACTGTCATGATAATAAGTAGAATGTGGTGTGTGTGTGTTAGGAAGGGTAATGGTGATTGAATCCAGTGCCTGTGTGCCGGGCTTTATCCAAGTCTTTGTAGAAAGAATCTTTTTTAAATTGTCCAGACTAGGCTTAAACTTGCAATTCTCCTCCTTCCAGAGTGCTTGAATTAGTGGCTTGTTCCACTACATCTGGCTAGCACTTACAGTTTTCTTTAATTTGTATTTTTTTTTGACATGTTCTCTCTCAGAAAAAAGAAACAATGGTTGATGGTATAGACAACAAAAACATACTTTTTTAGAAAATCAAGCTAATTATCTTTTCATACAGGAATGTAAATCAAAAGTTTTGCAAGTTTTGGATGTTTAATCCCTCATAAAGCTTTGTTAAAAATGTGACTTTGATTTTTGTCATTAAGAAAAGATTGACAGGGCTGGCGAGACAGCTCAGCAGATGAACGTGCCTGCTCAGTCAAGCTTAGGAAAGCACGGGGACCACAGTTCGATCTCCAGCACCACATGCTATGTGAACCCGCCCTAGTTAGTGTGTGCTGAGCCGCCCAGAGTCCAGGCATAGTGGTGCGTGCCTGTAATCCCAGTGCTGGGGAGGCTGAAAGCAGGAGGGTCACCATGAGTCCAAGCTGTGTAGCAAGGCCTTGCAACCAAATACATTAAAAAATAAAATAAAAATTATACACACACACACACACACACACACACACAAGATGGCTGAGAAATGTCTTATCTGTGATGAGCAAAGGGCTTTCTTGGTGCTTACAGAAAGAATCTGTGCAGGGCTGCATTGGTCTGTGTGCAAGGCAGGCTTATGAGGGCCTTTGAGTGGGCCAGGTGCTGTGCAAGAGGCCATTACTCCTCTGGGTCCATACTATTTCTGGGAGTCAGTCTCATGAAGGCTGTTACTTCAATGGTTATTCTCGGAACTTGGCTTCTAAATTGATTGGGTGATGGATTAGAAATGTTCACAAGCAGTTCTGAGTTTAAATGTTATGTTCATTATGGAAAGCATAGAGATTGATTATACCAGCTTAAAATAAACCTTGAAATATTTTTACAAAATCTGGGATACAGCCGGCCTTTATCTAGATGCACGTGGGCTTCTGGGTACTCTCAGCCCCTGCTTGGTTCTCCTTAGCAAGCTGGTTTATCCCAACATTTAGCACTATACTTTGTTCTAAAATCTATTTTGATTGACAAGTAAAAATTGTACACATTTATGACATACAAATGATATTTTGATTAGGTCTACATCGTAGAACAGCTAAATCAAGCTGCTTAATGTACATGTCATTTCACGTACTTATCCTTCTTTGCAGCTAAATTTCCTAAAATCAAGTCCTTTAGCAATTATCAGTACGTAAACTATTGTCATGAACAATAGTCACCTTGATGTGCAATTGATCTCTTGAATTATTCATTCTTCTTGAAGATGAATACTTTTAGAAATTGTCAGCCTACATATTGATCAACAAAGTTTCATTCAGTTTTTCCCTTTGAACCATTTGTTCAGTAATTTGTAAGGTGGCAAAGGCTGCATAGTGACCTCTGTCACTCTGGAGAACAGTGACTGTACACTGAGTTTAAATTAAACTAAAGAATTAAAAACCACTAGAATATTGGGAGCCATAACCAAACCCTTCATGATTTGGAACTAAAAAATCATGGAACAGAAAGAAAGTTCACACTTTTCAAAAATCTATTGAAATACTGTAACTTTTTTATGATTATATTTTTGCATTTCACTCATATATGTTTTTTTTAACCTAGAGAGAGTATTAGGCATTAGAGATATCAACTTTCACATGGTTACCCAAACTAATAACCAAACTGTTAGTTTATCAGCAGTTTGGAACTTAATGTAGTACATGATGCTGTTGCACCAGCAAATGAAATATAGCTTGTTAAATGTTGAGGATCTTTTAACATTATTTAGCTCCTTCAGTCAGGCTACTTTCCTTGTATTCTCTTTCTATTTATTACTTATTTTGGTAATTTATTTTTTAAATTTTCACTGTTATTAGCACATGTCTGCAGTACATAGTGATCACACTATGCATTGCAGGGAAATGGCATGTGTACCTATTTCAGTACCTATTTCTCATTCCAGGAATTGAGCTCAGGACCTGGAGCCTGCCAGGCAGGAGATCATGACACTGAGCTACCTCCCTTGCTCTGCTTAACACATTTCAAGACTTTTGTCCCCCTTCCCTGAACTTCCCTTTATTTTGTCAACATCAGATTCATTTATTCATCTTACAGGACTTTATAAAGTGAATGATCAGGGCTAGCAAGATAGTGCAGTGGATTAAGCACCTGCTTTAGCAAGTACAGGAACCAGGGTTCGATCCCTGTTCCTGCATGCTGCACCAACACTGGCCAGGGGTAGCGCTGAGTCTGTGATAGACTCTGAGCATGGTGGTGCAAGGCTGTAAGCCCAGGCTTGCGGAGGCTGAAAAACAGGAGAACTGCTATGAACCCAAGCTGTGTAGTGAGACCCTGTACCAAACACATAAAAGGAAAAAAAATTAAAAAGTAAATGGTCATATACACTGTTTAAGACAAAATAATAAGCCAAAAACCCTATAAAGCATGTCAGACAACACACCAAACAAGGCTTGCATTGCCTTGGACTTTCTCTAAGAGAAGAGTCCACTGAAAATATCTGGGAGCAATACATCTGCAATGGTCAGTTTAACCTTGTTTCATAACATCGAATTTTGTCTGTGATTTGAAATATAACAGTTTTATTCTCATAAGTGATTTGAAATGTAACACTTTTATTCTTATAAGTGATCAATAATTATAAAGGAAAAGAGAAGCATTTAGTCACTGTATAAAAATTCAGTCTGTCTTAGTGGACATGTAAGTATTATAAGATAAAGTCAATGATGCTGTAAATATCTCTGTTCCCCTTTTCTTATTTAAGAAATTATTTTCCACATTTGTATACAAATAATATCATTATTTGGAATAATAACATAATACCAGGTATACTATTCTTTCATTTTCCGGAGTAGAAATGACTTGTAAGAGTTGTATTTTAGGGTTAGCATTTTAGTGATCTTAAAATTTTATGTATTTATTTTATTTTATTTTATTTTTTAAAGAGACTACAAAAAAAGGAGAAAATTCATTAGAAATTATACGGAATGTAGAAATCAAGATATAGGAATTTAGCAATGGTTATTATACTGCATATTGTTGTCTTCAAATTAGTTGTTCAGATTATCAGATATAAACAAGCAAAATTGGTTAAAGAATTAACAAGGAAAAAAAAACTATTTAAGCATTTAACTTTTCCTTTCAGTACACTATTAGAAATCAGCACTGTATTTATTGCAGCCATCATATGTACATATGTATATATATATATATATATATATATATATATATATTCCCTTTCTTCTTTCATTTTTTCCTTTTCCTCATTCCAGCTTTTTTTTTACCTTTGAGCAGTTTATTTCACCATCACAGAATCTATTACACCTTTCAGATTTTATTTATTGTTTCAGGTTCTTACACTAAGGAGACAGTACAATATTAGTGGGTCTGATTTATTTCACTTATGAGTATGGTCTCCAGTTGCATCCATTTACCTATGAGAATCTCTAGGTTATCTTTCTTTATAGCTGAGTAATATGCATTATACAAAAGTGTCACATCTTTTATCCATTCTTCAGTGGTTGGGCATTTGGGTTCTTTCCAGGATATAGCAATGACAAATTGCATTGTGATAAACATGTGTGCACATATATCACTCTGGAACGATGTTTTCAGTTCTTCCTGAAGAATACCCAGCAGGAGAAAAGCTAGTATTATGGTTTGTGTCTAGGTGTCCCCTCAAAGCCCGTGCAGTCATGATTGATCCAGGAATAGATGATAAATAATTTACATAATAATCACTCAGAACAGAGTGTTACTCTCTTTAAAATTTCTAAACAGATGGCCAGTTGATTTGGGATAAGTAAAGGAAAGTGAGCATTGTAAGAGGATGGTGTAGAGGAGTGAAATCCATAGCTAAGAGGAAATTTCAAAATGTTTAAGCAATAGTATAGTTTACAAAATGAATGATTTCAAGTTTCAAATTCAGAATTTTAGTATTCAGAGTCATTTGAAGAAGCAAATCTTTGAAAATTGTAGCATTTTTGTCCTTTTTCACTTTTATAATGCTCTTCTTAAATGTATTTCTTGGGTATGTTTAGAGACTGCCAAATGGTAATGTTTTTAAAACTGAATTACTTTCATTTTTTTTTTACCAACTTAAACCAGTTTTTATATTTGTGACACAACCTTACATAGAAAACCTTGTTAAAAGAAAGGCATAATGCTTTTGATAAAAGGGACCCATGATAAACAGGAAAACTCACACGGAAAATAATATGAGAGTCTCAGTTTCCTCAGCTAAGGCTATCAATGCTGAAAAAATATTGATGACTGAATATGAACTGGATGCAGTTAATATACTTTGACCAATTAACAAGGCAGTGTACTCAGGACAGCTTTGCATAGAGCTAGACAGAAAGCTGATTAATAGCCTTTGCACTATGGGGTCATCAGTTGAAATGCCAATCAATAATTATGCCTCAGGGATTATTGCGATCAGTTTCAAATTTATTATGTCCTGTTCCATCTACAAGCACTAACTTACACATTAAACAGCCAATCAAAGCATACAGAATAAACAAGGACACAAAATATGAGCTAATACTTTGTAGAAATACTCAAAGGCATAATCAAGCAGGTAGCAGAAGAATGCATCATTTAATGGCATAAAATTTTCAGATTACTTATCTAGATAAAAATTCATGTCTCCAAATCAAAATGTCTAAGTATCTCATAAAAAGTCTAGATATTTAAATTATATTAATGATATTATTTGCATATCACAGGTCAAGAAAAGAGCTACTGGGATACAAGTTCACTAAATTTTTTTTCTATAAAATGCAGATTTGCCTGAAAGCAGACAGGCAGTGAACCTGCAGGAAGCATATGGACATAACAGTGCCTGGACACCCCTGCTCCTTTGGATGGGAAGGCTGAAAGTGGAGCTTTCAGCAAAGTAGAACTTCCAAAAGTGTCAAAAAATAGACCTAAGCTGTGCATCTAGAAAAAAAAAAAAAAAAAAAAGACTTGTGAATTTATGGAGAAGACACAGGTGCTGGTCAGCTAGACCTTTATCTCCAAAGTGCTTCTTTAGGATCTTGGAGGGAGTTTGTTGTGGCTTAACGTGGATACAGGAAGAAACATGTTCCTCAGAAATGCATGTTTTACATTTTTTAGTGCACATCGGTTATTCAGAAAAATGGGCTTCGTCATGGTGTATCGCTCTTTGTAGACAGCAAGGTTTGATCACTGCAAAGCCTTTTCCAACTTGCTTCCTCATCTCTAAAAATTCTCTAGACTCACTGCATGTCCTCTACCTCTTTCTCTAAAGTACACACATGATAGATGATGTGTGCTTGTCTTTCTGAGTCTGGCTTATTTAAGGAAGAGTGATGGTGTCTGGCTCCCGACATTGTCTAGCAAGTGGCATGATTCCATTCTTATGCCTGAGAGACTCCACTGAGAACATAGACTGGTGGGGGAACAGAGCAAGCTCTGGCTGACAAGCACTCAAGCAATGGTTTACTGGGGTTGGTTTGATGCTGATGGTTCAAATTTTATAATGTGAGACACTGGAATTCACCAGGACCCATGAAGAAAAGAACTGCTTGTATCTACATAGTATCATGGTTATATAGCTAATGTACATTGATCCCACAGGTTATAAAGATTGATATTAACCTGTGGAATACATATATATATATTTAGGACAGGGTCTACAGGGTCTCACTACACAGATAGGATTCACAGTGATCCTCCTGTTTTCAGCCTACCAAGCACTGGGATTGCAGGCATATGACACCAGGCCAGTCTGACGTTCAGCAAACTCTAGGAGCAGGGCCAGAGCAGCACTGGGGCATTGAACCAAGACCACCATGCTCTGTCTAATCAGTATTTCAATCCCTGAGCTATCTGGTCAGCACAACATCAATCTTGATAGTTATTTGTAACAATCAGTAAAGAACACATACTCATATTCAGTAGCCAAGATTTGGAAATTTTGTAAAGTACTCAGCTCATAGAAAATAATTAGGATATGTATACAGGTACTTTCTCTTAATTCAAGGAGAAAAAAGATTTCTTTGTTCTTAATAGTGTTTGGACAGGATATCATATCTGCATCTTATACTATGAATAACCACTATGAAGACAACAATATACAATGTATTAATTATTGAAATGTCCTACTAATCAGTTTTGAAATTGTCTCATTTCTATTTGTTTCTCAATACAATTAATTAAAAAATTTAGAGATAAACTAAAAAAATAAGGTACTCAGCTCAAATACTACAGTACAAATGGATTCTTTAATAAATATTTTTGAAGTCATATGTCACTCCTGAGGGACATTCAAACTATTTTGAATAAGCAAACAATGACAAATCTGCTGCTATTATTTTTGCATGAATACATTTAAATAATGTAGGCTTTTATACAATAATTACTTAAGACACAGTCACTTGTACTTGTCTCCAAATGGAAATAGATGACCATATAAACATCAATTTTTAATAAATTTTTGACACGTGTTAAAGCAACAGCAGGTATGAGTACAGAAGTGGCACTGCAGAAGACAGACTACTTAAGAGTGGCTGAGACCTGGGGCTGGGGAGATGGCTAACTGGAATATGCCATTTCTTGGCAAGTCCAAGGGCCTCAGTTGAATCCCCAGTTCCACAAAAAAAAAAAAAAAAAAAAAAAAAAAGAGTGCCTGAGACCTAACCTGAGCCATCCTACCAGGTCCTACCTCTTACGAATCATCTCAACACAGCAAAAGCCAAGTGTACAACATTTGAAACTGTAAGCTGCAAAAAATATACTTATAGATCAAAATAATAGATATTTTATTGTAGTACTCAGATTTCATATTAATAGGACAAACTATCCATCTCAGTTACTATTCTCTCATTTCTGGGACAAATACCTGACACGCAAAATGAAAGAAGGAAAGTTGTATTTAGCTCAGAGTTACTGGAGGTTTTCTGGACATACTCAGCTGGTTCCAAGGTAGACTGGCACATGGCAAAGTAAAGCAGTTCATGGTGGAAGATGACAGCGAAACAGCAAGAGTGAAAGAGTGGAGAAACAGCAACAATGGCCACAGAGTCTGTCTCCCTTAAGCTTCATTCAGGCTATCCACCCCAGGCTGGTTGTAGCACTCACAGTGGATTATGAGTTAATCACAAACTCTAGAAGCCTGCCCCATGGATGCATGAGGCTTTCAGGGGATAACTAGACACAAACCATGACATTCTACCCCTGAACCTCCAAAGTCTAATGCACATCCCTTTGTGCAAAAGCCACCTTCATAAATCTCTAAGGGTTGCCACAGTCCTAACAGTTCCAGCATTGCTGAAAAGTTCAAGTCCCATGTCTCCTCCAGGGTCTAAGGCAACCTCTTAACTGTATGCCTATGTATAAATGAAAAGTCAAACATTTCAAACATTCAGTAGCACTTAATGAATACTACCATTCCAAAAGGTACAAATTTGGGGGAATACAAAGCAATGGGACTAACACAAGTCCAAAATCCCAAAAGACAAACATTAAGTCCTACAGTCACATGTGGAACACTGAAAGTAATGTGTGAGCTTCACGTGGCTCTGCCCTTATGGCATTCTTAGTGGTAGCTCCCATGGCTTCTCTCTTAGACCAGCTTTTCTCTCTCCTTGCAGTTTCCCTTAGATGAGCCACATTCTTGGCTTGCTGTCCCCAGCATGCTGTGCTGGCCTTGCCCACGGGGTGCACTGAGAAAGCAATTGAGACTGGGTGTGGTGGCATGAAGCTGCAATCACAGCACTTGAGAGGGCTGGAAAGAGGAGAACCACCATGAGTTCAGTCTACATATTGAGACCCTGAAAACCCTATGGACTCTGTCCTAACTACAGAAAAAAAAAAAATTAAAAAACCAGCACTCAGATTTATAGCTAAGTTTCTCTGAAGTTTTGCATACCTTGTTTATAGAGGCTCAATGTCTTTTTTTTTTTTTTTTTGTACCTGACACCCTGTTTCTTTCTTACACTCTGTTTATGCCATTTTTTCTTGTACTTGTATGGCACAGCACTGTAATTTTATGTTCTGTTGTACATTAAAGTTAGGCATATAACAGCTATGAAATAACAGCAGAGTTACCAAGTTGAAGTTTTCTTCAATCACTTCTTTGCTCTAAATGTTACAACATAGATGCTTTATACAACTCTTCTTTTAGTGACCAATTCACTTAACAACTGAGTTGCAAGACCACCATTTGATGGAAGACAACAAATGTCTACATGCAATAACAGATAAGTCATTTCATAATTTAGCAAGTAATATTAATGAATTATAGTTTACACATTAAGTCCTGGACAAGATATCTTAAATATAATAATAGTAACTAAAAAGTTGCAAAATTTATTGTATAAAAATGCTTCTTTAACCTATGGAGCAGAGAGCTAGAAAGGTTAGCATTCAGTGCTAATTATAGAAGAGAAAAAGTTCAGACAATGACTTCTATAGAAATGAGGCCACTGAATTGTTTGGGATGCTGGTAGCCAGGTGCCAGACCTGCAATAGGAAACACAGTAAAACAGAATGGAGTCAATTATGAGTAGGCAAGAACATTCCAACATGATCTAGTGACTGATTTGGAAGGGAGAAATCTTTTCATTTATTTTGCTGAATTCACACACTTACAATATTTAAATGGCAATGGAATACCCTTCTCTGAAAAAACTAAACAAAGAAAGTGGTACAAATGAAGGACCATCTTGTACATACAACATAGGATAGACATACAGCTACTTTTGTTTAATTCAATGAGAAGAAAGATTTGTACTAATAGCATTTGGACAGAATAACATGTCTGCATGTTGTACTATGAATAACCAGTATGAAGACAACAGTATGCAATGCATTAATTTTGAAACTGTCCTATTAATCAATTTTGATACTGTCTCATTGGTATTTGTTTCTCAATAAAATTAATAAAAAAAGTTAAAAAATCCTGATTGATATATAGTCTTGCATTGATATAGTTAAAATAGTTGAGAATAGCTACTTATAACAATGTAAAACTTCCCTCAGTATTTTCCAGATATAGACAAATGAGCTAAAGACTATGAGTGCTCTTTGGAAGAATGATTGTGCATAAATCAATTAATTATTTCAATTCACTTAAATAATCTGTATAGTTTATGACTGATTCTTTATTTTAGCCAGCAAAGAAAGACCCACATTCCAATAAGGGTTCTAAAACCTCTGACTATCATTGTTGTATTCTTTAACATAGCAGTGTAACACTCTATATAATATAAATTAACAACAATCTACAGTAATTATATAAGGTAGAGTTTTAAAATTTGATTTTATGTATTTAGTACAGGGTCTACAGAGTCTCACCACGTAGATTGGACTTGTAATGATTCTCCCGTTTTCAGCTTCCCAGGCACTGGGATTACAGCTTCGCACCGCCAAGTTCCGTCTCAATCACGTCTCAGCTCACCCTGCGGGTGGGACCCGCGCAGCACACTGAGATAGAACCCTGGCTGCTCTGCTCTGCCTAAGCAGGCTCTTCAGGCTGCAGAGCTGTGTGGCCGGCCCTTAGAGTTGTAAGATTTACAGAGAAGCAGTAATGTTTGCTTTTTGAGGAGCTCTTCTAGACCCAACCTATGATTTTTTTTTTTTTCTACAGGGATCCTTTATGTTTATTTATCTACTTATTTATTTTTTCTTGGAAGGCAAGTATTTATTCCACCGAGCTGTCTCGCCCTGGTCCAGGGATTCTTTAATTGTCTTTAACTGTTTTCTTACTAAGTTTTTAGCAGTTGGAAAGATAGGTAAAGGTGTAAAAAATACCAAAACAGTTTCTACTCAACTACCTCCAGGATAGAATACATTCCATACCCAAATGTGGATCTCTGCTTAGCATCATTAGAAAATTTCCATTTATAGCCTTTTATTTACTTTGTTTACAATTTAAAAATGGAAAGGTTTTATAATTTCTGAGTGATGAGTATAATATTATTACTCATTGAATTAGGTTAAAGCACAAATGATAGTTTACACCAAAAATGAAAAGGAAGCATTAAATAACATGTATCTTATGGCATTTCATCTGGAACTTTGATTTCCATTTGAATGTAATATAAAACCGTTTCCTTTTCAATACACTTATGCTTTGTATTATTGAAAATTCTCTAAGAAAACATGAGTTTTCAAGTTCTTATCATCTTAATGTGCTTGTACTCAAGGAGAAAATTGTCATTTTGCTTATATGTTTACATAATCACAAGCATTAATTGAAGAAAATATTACAAAATAATTTTTAAAATAAATTGGAGGGGCAGCAAGGTATCTCAAAGCACCTGCTTTGGCAAGTCCAGGACCACCACTGGCCCAGCTCCCAGGAGCGCTGAGCTGGCCCCCAAGACCCAGTGCAGTGGCATAGACCTGTAACTTCAGTGCTAGGGAGGCTGAAAACAGGAGGATCTCTATGAGTAGTGAGGCTGGGTAGTGAGGCTCTATAACATACAATATATATTACATATATTATGATTAAATAAATCTAATAATAAAATAAACTGGAATGTTGTCTTCTTCAATCTACCATTGTTTGTCATATACTCATCTAGATAATGGGGGTAAGGAAGCAACAAAGCAGAAGAAGTGAAGTGTATCTTGTAATAATTGCTGCTGAATGTGTAAAAGGGCATTTTCATTGTTATATTTAAATAAGTAAACCTAAAAGTATTATTTCTGATTTTTAAAATGTATTTGGCACTACATACCTCAGACTTGCAGTGATCCGTGGTCACAGGCTCAGGGCACCTGGGGCAGGGCCAACGTGGCATGTGGTGCCAGGGATGGAAACCCGGTCTGTGGGCTTGCCTAAGCAGGTACTTAGTCTGCTAAGCTCTCGCTCCAGCCCTGTACAGTATTTTAAATTGTTTAAATGTACTAACATGTGAGTGTTGAAATATATTGAAATTCACAAACTAAATTAAAACTTTGTGTTTATAAATGATACAATACTAAATTTCTGTCTTACATCATACAGTTTTTCTGATGCTTCACTGTGATTTGTATATATAATTTACTAATGTGTGTGTGTGTGTGTGTGTGTGTGTGTGTGTGGTACTTGGGACCAAAATCAGGGCCTTGTGCTGGCCAGGCAGGTGCTTATGCTGCTGAGCTACATCCCCAGCCATTTACTAACATTTTTAATGAATCTGTTTTGTTACTTTTCTTATTCTTGAGACAAAATAATTTAACAGACTGATTGGCAATTGTGATTTTTTTTTTCTCTAAAACAGAATGTCAACAGTAAGACCTTGTAAATATGTAAATTCATCTTAAACACAGTGTTGATTTTTGAAATTGCATGCAATTTCTGTGTGTAATGGCTCTTACATTTCTAAATAACTTAAAGTTAAAATTTCTTAACACAGTGCTGTACAATTATGTTGTATGAGAAAAATAAATGTTTCCTTAGCAACAATAATTTTCTAGAAAAGACTTTGAAGTATAATGGCTTTCTTCTATTCACTATCATGCATCTTACTAGTAGAAATAAAAGTTAAAGGCTTTAGTTAGAAGTCAGTTATAATATGCTAAATTAGCCTGTTCCTACAGAACTAACATAAAGGAATGTGGTATAATCGTATGTGGGAGCAGCTTTCAGGGCTAGGTGCGGTGTCTTCTAACACCACCATGACGTACACATCTGCCGTACACATCTCTTCCCCCACAACAGAAAATAAATTCTGACTTTCACTTAGTGTGTTAAGACTGAAAATGACCTTATTTCCATTTGAGGACTGTAACTTTTTCTTTTACTTATTTACTTCTTCCTAATTAATTGATTGACTGAGTCTAAAAGATTCCAGGTATGCAAACTTCTGGCTAGATTGCGCATGAAATTTAGATAAAGTCTTGTAGATTGATAATTGGATCAAACACACTATTGAGTTCTAAGACTCCCTAGTGTATTCTTAGATTTATGCAGAACCTAACACTTAGCTTTACAATTAAACATCTGTGCATTTTATTGTGTTTATAAATGACACAAAATTAAATTTTTACAGATTCCAGATAATTTTTCTGATGCCCTATTGTGAACTGTATGTATAATTTATTAGTATTTTTAAAGAATCTGTTTTCTTACTGCAAGACAGAATACCAAATTTGAAAGGACACAGGGAGTATTCGGCATGCAGAGGGTAGAGGTCTCAGCTCCAAAGTGGCAGGTCTGCTCAGAGGCAGGTGGCCCTGGCAGAGGAGAAGCTTGTCGCAAAGTAGAACAGAAGCAGTAACTGTGCCCTCTCTCTGCCGCTCACATTTCATCCAACCCAGGCTGGTCACCCTTCCTCTTAGTCCAGTGAGCGGATCAGTATAGCAACCACTTCCCCTCTATCCCAGCAGCACACACTGCAGACCCACCCACTGAGACTGCCACCTGCGACCCTGTGAGGTTCTGGGAGGGAGCTAGATAAAACCATAGCACTTGTCCGTATGTTCCTTCACTCAGAGAGTACGCTAGAAGCCTATTGAATCAGGTTTCTTTTCTTTGCCATTTGTAACCAGTATCAAAATACTGACTTATGGTATATTTTATAAATGAATAATTTATATTTTCACTATCTAAAATTTGGATGTTTTAATCACGGTGGTAAGAACTTGAATTCTAACTTATCCATTGTTTAGCTTCTTGGGACCAAGAGCTTTCACAGAGATAACAGTAATCACACATAGGAATAAGGACAGTGTCTAACAATAAAAACAAGCTCCAAAACATTCAGTGTTGTGTCCTGTTTCACGAATATTGAAATTCAGCTCCAGCATTTACAACAGCAGGGCAGTGTGCTTGGGTGAACTTTCTAACACACATGCATCTAAAGCATACATTTAAAATTGAAACCAGGCGTGGTGGTGCTCACTTGTAACCCTAGCTCTGGGGAGGTTGAGGCAGGAGAACCACTGCGAGTACTAACGGGGTAGTGAGACCCTATATCAACAAAAATAAGATAAATTACAAATAAAATAAAATTTATCTTATGCTTCAGAAGTCTAATAGCACTATAAAGCGTTTTCTAAATGTAGGCTTAAAATCAACTTATAGGCCCTGGGTGACAGCTCAGCTCCATAAATGCCTGCCTGACAAGCACACAGCTCCTTCCCAGTATGGAAAAGAAGAAAAAAAGAGAGAAATTTAATCAGTTTAATACAGTACTCATTAACACAGGATACTTTTCTTCAAAATGTGGCTCTTTACCTTAAAAAGGGTGAAATTAAAAAAAAAATGTAAGCAGCTCACAAAATGTCAATTTTGATACTAGAATTGTATTTGGTGTAAGTTCATTAAATTTTGAATTGTAATCTTCTATCACTAATATCTTGTTTCCTGTAGATGTAATATGAAATTTTTGCCTAATGTTAATTTAGTTTCAAGGATTTATGCAGCTTTTTAGAGATGAGACATGCATGTAAACTTTTTGAAAAGGTAACACAGACTATGATCTCCAACTGCAAACAGTTCCCTTAATTAGTTTTGTGCTCTGCAGCTAGCCAATTTGAAAATGGGATCCCATACTTCCATTTCTAAAAAATATAAATTTACAACTTTTAAACTAAAAACTGCAGCATTTATAGTATCCTTTGTTTTCAAGATAGTTTTTTAAAACATTTAGAAACTGATTTCCAGAAAAGCAGCAAAGACTTCCCCCAAAATGATTCAGTTTGATTAGCATGAGAATGCCATGTCCTGGAAGTTTTAATTCATGGCTCTGAGAGGTGAAAACATCCTACAGAGCTTGTCTGATTACATTAAACAACATTGCTATTCCATTTATACTGGAAGTGGTGTCCTACCTCTGAAGAACAATGAAATTAGATATTGTTTTGGAAGAAATGCATGTAACTACAACACAGGAACAAATTTGATGAAGAAAAACATAGATAAGAAACTTAGACATACATGAAATAGCTCCTCAATACTGTGTTACTGGAATTACACAACTATGAAACTGAAATATCCACAGAAGTTAAAACTATGCATTAAAGTAAACATACAAAACGATCTTACTGTACCTATAGTAGGGTATAGTGCTAAAACTATGAAAACAATTCATATGCAAACCCATTAATGAAGAACAGAATTACCTTGAAATATGCAGAATAAATCAAAGTGATGTACTGTATAGCAACTTACAGACTACTCACTAAAAGAAACGTGATAAGTTTTCCATGTAGAAACTAATGTACAGAACCTTATGCCAGCTGCTGTTTTTCACGTCTTGCTCTCCTCAGATAAAATTTTAACTGCTTTGCCTAATGGTTTTATCTCCCTGAAAATAATAAAATCAATTACCAATGCTCTTTGTAGAATTATGACTCCATGTGTTTCCTTAGCCACCAGGGCAGAGACTCAACACCAAGTTTAATTGACTTTTCCTCTTTGCTGGTGATGTTATTAAGTGGGAACAGTTGCTGCATTTCTGGGTAGAAGATATGTACTGTATTTGATAATTAGATTTCTCATAAAGTCTTTTCTTAACATTAAGAGAGAATGCACTATGAAGAAAATTTAGTTTTGGCCATAATTAATTCCCTCAGCTCTGAGAAAACTGAACAAGCAATACCAAAAAGAATTAAAATCGCATGCACCAATCCTAGAACTCACACAGCTGTCTGCTGAGTGAGGGCACCTCAGAGAGAATGAGGTTGATCATCTGAACATATTAAACAAAAGATTCCGAGAACTTGGGTATTTGATTCCATGGATTGTGTAAAAGCAATGTGTAATCACTCTCCCTTTACTTTGGATATTGAATGACTTAAAACCTACACATACGTTTTGTACAAATTTAATAAGAATATTTTCTATATTTGGACAATAGTGTTTGAAATTAATTAACCAGTGCAAAAATATTTTGACATGAAAATGTAAGGTGTAGAAATATTGTTTTTGCAATGAAAATTTCATGTGATTTTATTGTTCTAGCTACCCTTACAGATATCAAATATGAGAGGTGTGTATATTTATAAATATATAAAAATCATATAATATACATGGATGTTTATAAAATATGCATGCATATAGATAAGCAAGCATTTAATTGGAAAACATGTATACGATTTAGAAAACTACTATACGAATAGGTAGGAGTCATCTATGTTTCTTGAATAACAATGAAAATTAAACAGTTATATAAATTGTACCTCAGCGATTTAAATATGAATTAGTGAACTGAAAAATAACTTTTAAAATATTCTACTGGAAAAAAATTGAAATATATTGAAGAGTCACTCATCACCACACATACACTGGAATGCAATGATGGGAGCTCACTTGCGTGTCTTTTAAAGTATTTGGCCAGAGCAAAAACCTGCTTAGAGAATGATCTACCATACAGAGCAGATAAGACTGTAAATTGAATTATTAAAAACATACTCTACATGAAGTCTTTGTTTTATTAGCGGTAAACAATATGAATGGAATATAAGCATCCTGTTTTCCTCTGTTTTTATATTTTTGGATTTTTCAGACTAAATTATGATCATATAAGACGTAAACAAATAAGAGACACACACTTGGTAATTGCTTATCTTTTTTTTTGTATTTAGGACTAGTCTACAGGGTCTACAGGGTCTCACTGCATAGGTCAGATTCCTAGTGATCCTCTGTTTACAGCCTCCCAAACACTGATTTTACTGGTGCACACCACCACACCCAGTCTCAGTCTCTATCTCAGGACGCCTCGGGCCAGGCCGGCAAGGCAGGCTTGGGGATCAGACCCGTGGCCCCTACATCTGCCTAAGCAGGAGCTTTCATCCACTGAGCTATTTGGCCAGCCTATTTTTTTTTTTTTTTTTTTTTTTTTTTTTTTTGGCAGAACCAGAGATTGAGCTCAGGCCCTTGTGCTTTCCAGGGAAGTGCTTATTCCACTGAGCCATCTCCCTAGCCCCCAGCCCTAATTTCTTATCTTTTAATATATATTAATGTAACTTTTGTTTCATCAATATCCAAGAAACACAATAGTTGTATTTTCCCCATCACTTTAACACTTTATCTACAGAATCCTTAGAAATATGATTTTAAATAACAAGTGTACATACATATTCATACTAAGAGAAGAAATATTTTTATTTTATTAAGAAACAAATAGCAATGAGACAGTTTCAAAACTGGTTAGCAGAACAGTTTCAGTAATTAATGCATTGTGCATTGTTATCTTCTTAGGGGTTATCCATAGTACAAGATGCAGACAAGATAGCTTGTCCAAACAATATTAATAAAAATCTTTCTTCTCATTGAATTAAGCAAAAGTAGCTGTATATATATCCTAACTTCTCTGCATATACAGATACAAAATGGTCCTTCCTTTGTATCCCCTTTTTCTCTTTAGTCCTGTCACAAATGGGTATTCGATTGGCATCAAATGTTACAGGTGCTTGAATTCAGCAAAACACTCCAACAGAGTCCAGCAGTCCACAGTTGTGGTGGGTTATTCACAGAATTTGTTAACTTGAGCCTTTCACAGTTCAGCATATTAATATGGCTTTAATTTATATATCCCGTTTTTATACTTTCCTGCTGGATGGTTAAGACAGAGATAACGCAAGACCTATACAACAAGAAATGTGACTTTTGGGCTGGGGAGCTAGCTCAGCAGAATAAGAACTTCCCTAGTAAGTGCAGGGTGCTGAGTTAAATCCTCAGTTCCTCAAAAAAAAAAAAAAAAAAAAAAAAAAAGGAAATGTAACTTTTCTACCTGATAAGGTCATTCAAGTACTTTCAGGATTTATCCTCTAACTCTGTACTGCAGTTTGCAGATCATTTGTATCAGCCATGTGGATGAGTCACAGCCATTGCTTGGCCAATTTGCTCTCTGTGAAAGCCTGAGTGAGTGTGTTCTCTCCATGTGACTCTCCTTATGCACACTACATCATCAATCACATTGCTCTATGCCCCTATAATCAGCTTGATCAGAAAATTCAGAACACAAGTGAGTTAAATGATGTTACATTGTAGGTTCTCCTATGTACTGAGTCTTCACTGACCTTGAAAGGCTAGGGTCAAAATGTTGGCTGTCCTTGCAGCCCTTCTATTTCTCTATTTTTTCATCTGCAAAGCCAGGTTGTTAATCCTCCAGAAGAGAAGCTAATTATTAACCTACAACACATGCAATTGGATTTAACTTCACTATCTGTCTGAATATCAACCATCTCAGGCATAACATGGAACAGATATTTTCTGTCATGTATTGGTAGGTTAACCATTAAGTCCCTACAGAATATGGAGATAAAAATTTAAAAAATGAAAAATATTTAAAGAACATGAATAAACAATTACATATTTTTACACAGAAATTTAGAAATCTAACTATATACAGCATTGTAGGAAGACAGTCCTGTGACTTTTTTTTCATTTTCTTGTGTCTTTTTCTCATATATTACCCATTCAAAAAAAAAAAAAAACTTTTATTTGAGAGACAGTATGGTAATAATTGGTATGTTATGACAAAAAGTATGTATTTAGAGGACCAGAATGGCAGGTATTCCAAGAGTGACCCTTTTATTACACATTGCTATCTTCAGTGCAGTTGCTTGGTTCACAGGTATCAGCACGTACAGTTAGTCAGGGTGAGAATCCTACGAATAAACTGCTAGTTTCAAAAGCCTGCTGATGTTTCTCAGGATCATTGCCTTGCCAAGCTTGTGGATACAAATGTGTAGCTCTGTCACTGTCCTGTATATCAGATTTTCACCTTGCCCTCTCTTTGTTATCTAATCCTCAAGTTCTCACTTTCCTTTGAATTGTGTTAAATCTTTCTATTTTTATTTCTTCTTTTGAGTTTTTCTGCTAGGGAGACTATATGATATTTACACATGTGGGTGTGGTTTATTTCACTTATGAGAATGTCTTCAAATGGCATCCACTTATTTAAATGCTTCGAGTTTATCATTCTTCATATCTGAGTAATACTCCATTGTATAAAAATACTACATCTTTTTCAACCATTCCTTCAGTGACAGGAATCTTGGTTGTTTCCAAAATTTGGCTATCACATTGTGCTGTTACCAACATAGGTATACATGTATCACTATGATCTGATATTTTCAGTTCCTCCAGGGAAATTCCCGGTAGGGAGATAGCTGACTTGAATGGGATTTCCGGTCCTAGTTTCTTAAGATCCTCCACACTATTTCCAAAATGGTTGCACCAGTCTACATTCCCACACCCTCTCCAACATGTGTTGTTAGTTGATTTCTTTATCATGGCCACTCTTTCTGGGGTGAGATGGTATCTCAGTGTTGTTTTAATTTGCATTTCACAGATGACTAGTGATGTGAGCATTTTTTCATATATTTACTCGCTTCTCTAGTTTCTTCCTCTGAGAAGTGTGTGCTCACCCAAGATGCCCATTTCTGGATTGGGTCTTTAAATTTGAGGGCCCTAATGTATCTTAGTTCTTTATAAATTCTAGAGAGCAGACTTTTGTCTGAGTGCTTATTGGTTAAGATTTTTTTCAAAATTTGTGAGTGTCTTTTCACTTTGTTGCTAATTTAGAAGAGATGTTTTTAAATAAATATTTGCATGATGAAACATTTGCACTATAAACCTTAACTAAAGAACTATGTAATATATCTTATCCTCCTAATTATAGTAATAAGTTCTACACATAACTACTTAATTTCAATTTAGAAATTTAATTAATTTCTGTAAATTAATTGTCTAAAAGAAGTTATGTATGGTAAAATGGTTGTAAGTCAATCGCTTAAGAGTCTAGGAATAAATTATGATAATTTTCATAGGAATATAAACTAATCCATTAAGAATAGCATGCTTAAAGTCATTTTAAGCAATCAGTATGTTAGACCAATTATTCCCTTTGATTTCATGTCTAACTTGAAGGAATTATTAATAAGGACCAGGAACCTGTTTAGCTTAGAAAACCTTATGACATAATTTGAAACTATTATCTTTTGTTAATTAGAAAATATATACCAAAATTGGTATATAAACTGGATATATAAAGGCAAGCCAAATAGCTCAGCAGATTAAAGCTCCTGCTTATGCAGACACAAGGATTGGTGGTTCGATCCCCGGCTTGCTGTGCCAGCCTTATCCCTGGAGCCACTGATAGTGTGACTGAGACTACACATGGTAGCACCTGCCTATAATCCCAGTGCTTGGGAAGCTGTAAACAGGAGGATCACTGTGCATACAATCTATGCAGTGAGACCCTGTAGACCCTGTTCTAAAACATAAAAAATAAAAATAAAAAGTGGATGCATGTGTTACTCATTCAATATTTTATGTAAATTCCTTCTGTTATTTAATAAATTGTTCATTATCAATGTGGTTATTAGTCAATAGAATTGATGTTACTCATGTAGACATACATATCATGTCATTATGTATCTTATATATCATATATATATCATATATGATATATATATATGATATACTCACACATGTCTGTACACATACAGTTTTATGGAGAAAATAATGTTACAGGTGGTTTGACATTATACAGAAAATTTCCTTTGTGTCATCTGTGAACTCAATAAAATGTTAGTTATCAATTATGTGTCAATATTGAACAAATTAAAATTATCACATTTACAGAATTAAATATATTTTAAATGCTTATTAAATTTGCCAAGAATTTGAGGACTGTTACCTTTTAATAGGCACACTGAGAATCTTTCCATGTCTTACCTCACTGTCTAAGGCAGCAGTCATGGGCTGTCTCTGATTCTTGTCAGGAGAGTATTCAAACTGAGATGCGCTATAAGTTAACACTCATCGCAGACTTCAAAAGCGTTCTATGAACAAAGGACATACGAGTCTTAATGCTATTGTTATATACAGTAAACAAGTGGCTATAATTTAACATCCTATTGCAGAAATAACAGTTTAAGTTTTTCCATGAAGTATTAAAATTATTTTCAATGATTCTATTTACCATTTAAAATGTGATTTCTAGAATATGTTAAATTACACAACTGACTACATTTTGTTAATGCACACAGTTCTCTTTTCCCTGGACACTGAACACAGATGCTGTGGTAGGCAGGACTGCAGCTGCACAGGGCCGGCCACTCCCTGGGCCCTGTGGCCTTGGATGGTGTTGCCTTTTGTACTAAGGGAGGCTTGCAGGAATGTTTTGGGACCTTGAGACAGGGAGATGATCATTTGGAAAGGTTTTCCAGTCTAAGAACAGCAATGCATTGAAGAAAGAAGAAGGGGAAAAAGATCTGAAGGCTGTCAGGGGAAGAGGTTCCTTTTATTTTCTGACTTTTAATTTGGCCCTCAGTTATGATCATGAAGAGAATAGGCCCCTAAGTCCTGCAGTCACGTGTAACCGAGTTCTTCCGGCAACACAAGGCTGGGAAGTGGCCTTTACAGAGGGACGTTCCTGTGCTCAGATCTGGTGCTAGTTTCCTCTCCTTGAGAGCTAGAATTTTATTCTGTGGAATTTTTAAGTCAACTGTTTTATTTTTTAATAACCTCAAATTTATAAGTGCTAATAATATAACTAAAATAAAGATGAAGAAAAGGAGAGCAAATGATAGAGAAGATGAAAAAGTAAAAGGAGAAGAAAGAGGAGAAATCAGAGGTAAAATAATTTCAAAAATGGAGATATAGAGAAGAAGGAATCAATGATGAGAGGCAGGGAGGTGAGAACATAAAAAGGAAAGGAGAAAACTAAGAGAGAAACAAGGAAGGAAGCAAGGAAGAAGAACGAAGGAAACAAGGCAGGCAAGAGAAAAGAAAGGAGTAGGAATGAAAGGAAGAAAACAGAGTGAGAGAAGAGGGAGCAAGGCAGACAGGAAAACGAGAAGAGAATATGGCAAAAACGTGCCTAACATGCGTCCTGAGTTTTGTCACTGTGGGGAAGAGAAGGTCTGGCACTTATGACTCCTAATCACTGTTCACAGCAGCCGCTTTCACATGAGACAGACTGAAGCTGCATAACCTTAGTACCTCGAGTGGCACTGGATCGCACCATGAAGCTATGCAGTCACCCAAACCATAGCACATTTCAGGCTTACTTGTGTCTTCTTTTCACTGATGAGCATGTGTGCTGTATTAGGTGGTTCTAGGCTCTTGGGTGAGTGATTGGAGGAACAGCTCTTAACAGTTTTTGAAGGTGCATCCACAATACTTGCGCGATACTTTCATGAACTGGAAGGTATAGGTCTCACTTCTAATTTTTTGAGTACTTTTCTGCTTGAGATTGAGCAACTCAGACTTACACAGTATTGTTATTTTATTATGGTAGCTAAATATGTTTTGAAGATTAGTTGTTGATATTTGTATGGTAGGAAATAACCTCATTTGTCCATGTCTGTTCTCTTGTTGGCAGGCTGACCTTTCTGCTTCTTGAATGTTATCTACACTTATTCTCTGGCAGTTAATTTCCTCCACCAACATGTTTTTTTTTCGAAATCTCTCTGTTTTCAGCACTCAGAGTGAAGTTTCACAGAGCAAGGTCAGATAACTAACAATGTTCAGTCTGAAACTTCTAGAAAAACAGTAACAACTCAAATCCCAAGCTCAGATAATGGGAACTATGAAAACCATACAAAGAATAATGAACCAGAAAGTTATTTCCTTGAAAGACTTAATAATGTCAATGAATCATTAGCCAACCTCATCAAGAAGAGGAAACTCTACTGGATTATTGAAAGAAGCAGTTCATGATTAATTTTTTTCTTCTGTTTTATAATTGTGGCTCACATTCAGGCTTATACTGGTAATCTGAACCACTAAATTGAAGACAACATTATGAAACATGGCAACCATTGTTAAATTTCTATCAGTTTGTTTAGTGAAATTCTGTGCAGTTTGTATTGTAGTTTTTAATATTTTTGTCTTCTCTTTAAAAATAACAACAATAAAGAAAAACACTGGCTCTGATGGATTCACTCTTGAATTCTATAAGAAATTCAAGAAAAATGAATGCCATTAATGTTGAATTTGTTAAGGAAACTGAAAGGGAAGTGACACTTTCAAAATGATCTTTAGAGGCAAGTATTACCTTGATTTCAAAAGCAGAGAGAACTCTGCAAATAAAAAAGTACTATAGGTCAATATCTCTAATGAACATAGACACAAAGATACTCCATAAGATTCTGGCAAGCAGAATGCAGGAAATCATCAAGAAAATTATACACAATAATGAAATAGGATTCATTCTAGGTATGCAGCAATGTTTTAACACATACAAATCAAAAATTTTATATACCATATCAACGAAGTAAAAAAAAATCACATGATCATCTCAAGTGATGTGGAAAAGGCATTTAAAAAGTTCAAACCCATTAATGATAAAGCCCTAAAGAACATTGAAATAAAGGGTCTTTATCTTAATCTGATAAAAGCCATCAAGTATAAACCCCTAGCTAACATCATAATACATGGCCAAAAACTGAAAGCTTTCATTGCAAATTCAGGAGTAAGACTGCATGCTCACTATCATTTCTCTTATTCAATACAGTCTGAAAAAATTATCACAAGAAACTAGACAAAAGAAAGGAATAAAGTGAATAAGAACTGCAAAGGATGAAGTTAAATTATCATTATTTGTAGACATGACACTCTATATGAAAGATTCCAAAAATTCTTGCAAAGAATTCTAGATTTAATAACCAAATTCAGTAGCTTAACTGGATAGCAAATGTGCACTCAAAAAACAAGAGTGTTCCTGTTCACAAGGAACAAGTTCCCACAGAGAGAAATTAGGGAAACCACTCCCTTTACAACATATCCAAAAAGAATGAAACACTTAGGCTTCAGTGTAACAAAAGAAGTAAAATATCTATATATTGATAATTAAAGCACTATGAAAAAGGAGATCAAAGAATATATGAGAAAATGGAAAGATATCCCTTGTTCATAGATAGGAAGATTTAACATAGTGAAAATGGGCATCTTCCCTAAACTGTTACAGTAATTTAATGCCAATTCCAATCAAAATACCATTAGCACACCTCATAGAACCAGATAAAGTATTTGTAAAATTCACTTGGAAGTAGAAAAGATCTAGAATAGCAAAAGCAATTTTGGGCAAAAAGGCCTATCAGGAGGCATCACAATCACTGACTTGAAATAACACTAAAAATTACTATGATAAAATCAACAGGATTTTGGTGCAAAGAATACCTGAAGATAAGTGGAATGGAATGGAAGATGCAGATGAAACTCCAAGCACACTAACTACCTCATTTTGTGCAAAGAAGCTAAAGACTTTTATTGGAAAAAATATAATCTCTTTAATAAATGGCCCTAGACAGACTGGCTTTTCATATGCTGAGGCTAAAACTAGATCCATGTCAACACACACTAAAGTCACAATTGATCACATACCTAAATATTAAAACAGAAACACTAAATATACTGGAAGAGAAAGTGGGTTGAAATATGTGGAAGCAGACAGTTCATGAACAAAATACAAATGTATGGGAACCAGTTAAAAAAATCAGCAAATGGAATCTCATTAAAAAAAAAAATTTTTCATATCAAAACAAATCACCATCATAGTGAAAAGAATATCCATAGAGTGGAAAAAAATGCAGCCTGTTGTCCCACAGACAAAGGAATTATATTGGCGACATAAAAATAATTGCCAAAAAAATCAGACCCCAAAATTCAAAATTCAAAGACTCAGATCAAAAATGGGCATTTGAGATTTAGAAACACTTTTTGTATAAGGAAATAAAAATGGCAAATAAATACATGAAAAAATATCCAAAATTATTGTTTATTTGGGAGATGTAAATTAAAACAACGCCGAGATTTCATTTCACACCAGAAAAAATGGTTGTCATCAAGAAAACAACCAGTAACAAATGTTAGCAGGGCTGTGGAGAAAAAGGCACCCTTCTGGCTCTTGGTGGGAGTGTGGATTGGTGCAACCATTGTCAAAAACAGTGTGGAGATTCTTTAAAAAAAATAGGGCTAGAAGTCACATTGGACCAATTATTCCTTTTCTGGGTATTTTCTCTAAGAATTAAAAACATCATAGTAGAATGATATATAAGCACTCATAGCTATAGCAGCACAACTTGTAATAACTAAACCTTGGAAACAATGCAAATGTTCATCAAGTGAGGAATGGATAAAAAAGATATAGTTGTTTGGGCCAGGGAGATGCCTCAGTGGAATAGGTGCTTTCCTGGCAAGTGCAAGTGCCTGAGTTCAATCCCCAGTTCTGCTAAAAAAAAAAAAAAAAAAAAAAAAAAAAAAAAAAAAAAAAAAAAAAAAAAAAAAAAAAAAAAAAAAAAAGAAAAGAAAAAAATACATGAAAAGATATAGTTGTTTTATACAATGTGAATATTACTTGGCCATAAAGGATAAACGTGAAACTTTTATAGGTAAATGGTAACTTGAGACCATACTCATAAGTGGAACAAATAAGACCCACATCTTGTCTCATTAATGTGAGGAACTGAAAGAGTAAAGGAATTCCAAAATGCTCAATAGATATTGTGAATTGGGAAGAAAGTTCACAAAAGAAAAGAAAATTTGTAATGGGAGAAAAGAGAAAGGAAGGAAGGGAAAACAAAAGTATCTACATACTTATATGTATAGATAAGATAGTATGATAGTTACACAGATGGTTTCTTAGTTCATTGAGAAGAAAATTTTCTGTTAATAGTCTTTTGGGTAATATTTCTTGCCTATATCTTGTATTAGAAAATCTTTTATAACTCTAACAATACACAATGTGGTGCTCATTGTCACTTTCCTATAACTGTTTCTTGAAACTCTATTTTGCCATTATTTTTGCTTTTTCTCTGATTAAAAATTATAAAAGTGAAGAAGAAATAAAGTAAATCTGAGAAAGTACATCTATGTAAAACAGCACATTTGCGCCGTAGCCACTCTGCTTTTTCTTCACTCCCACGTTGGGCGCAACCTGTGCTTTTCTGCCCAGCCCCACGGTCACAGGCACCGGTGAAACCTGCAAAATGGGAGATGATGGACACGTGCGATCTCTGAGCTAAATATCTAATTTTTTTTCAGTTCTGGTGAATGAACTAGAGCTGAGTGAGTTCATCGTCATCTATGAGCAACACCTTTACCCCATTTTTCTATTTTGTTTTGTTTTATTGTGTTGTGTGATTGAGTCTCTATGTTACCTGGCGGGGCACCGGCCTCTGTTTTTCCTGGGGTACTCACCCAGAGCATAACTTGCAAGCTTGTGTTACTATTCTTGGTTAACACATTATCTTTAGAATGAAATAAAATAGTATGGCATTATGAACTTAGAGAATAAAGTGTGAAATACATTTATGGACTCTACTGAACTTTCTTTATACATTAATAATACATACTGCAAATTTTGATTAAAGTAAATCGAGTTGATAAAGTTGGCAGGCAGTCAGCATATGGAGTTCCTATTGATGTAGGTACAAAAAAAAAAAAAAAAAAACAACCAACAGTTAACCTCACAACACAAATAGCTCACTTTCCTCTGCATTCAGTGACAGAGTCAGTAAATGTTATTTTTCCTGAAGACCCACAATTATGCTGATAAAATCATTTGTCAGCACTTAAATGAATTAATCAACTGAACACTTGAGAACTTTACGGAGTGATATTTCTCTTAACTACAAAGATAAAACTTGAATATGATAAAAAACAGGGACAGGGAAGATACTTAATCACCTTCTTCATGTGCTACATTGTCCATTATTTTCTGGGTGAGTGACTCAGTTTCCCTGGCTTTTGATTTTCTCACTTACAGCTGTAAAGTTCCTGGCTGTATCTCAGCATGTATTTTTCTGCTAGTCTTTGGGCTATCAGTGGAATTTCTTTTCTGCACAAACCCTCACTCTCAACACATTTAGCTACCTGAATGAGCTGCTGACCAGTGAACATTAACACAGAGTACGTGCCACAGGCTTTGGCATAAATTCAGGGCAGATAGAAGCCCATGTTAGGTCTCAAGTTACCTTGCCTTATATCCACAAATCCTTGATGTGTGGTAGGATAGCAAAAGAAATCTCGGAGCCCCAAAGCCTAAAGGCTGAAACTGTAAACAGAAATGTTTTCAAGGAAAGAAAACCTGGCTCCATTCTCCTTTTGTAAATCATGGAAAACAGATCTGTATTGTAATCACAAGTACCTTTAAAGCTTGAATTATGGAACGTTTTTCACAGTATCTCCTAAGAACTTCCCGATATTCACTTAGAGGTGCTTTCTAGGAAGTGAACCAGGCTTGGACACACCAGGTCTCCTGTCCAGCAAGGTAAAAGCCTTCCATCTTGTCTCCTATGATTCTCAGGCAACAATTTGTTTTAAAAATGCATCAATATTCAGTATTTGCTCACAAGATAATGTGTCATAAAAATTCTTCCAAATCATGTTTTTTATTCAGTGATTATTCTTATTTTACATATAGAGGAATTACCGAAATTAATAAACAAGTAGACATCCTGAATGACTGCAGCTCATTTTTAAATATTTTCATTGCATAGTCAAATCTAGCAAATAATCTATAGGAAAAATAAATGAATCAGTAATAGTTCATTAGGACTTCACGGGCAGAGAATTTTTTTCTTGTCAAGCTTCCTATCTTGCTGTGAATTTATGCAAATATAGTTACTATGACAATGAAGACATAATTTTAGAAATCTCATAAACATAAAACATGTCAATGAAAATATTAAACATAACTTTAAGTTTCAATAACACTGATCTATAGGCAATGGTTCCATGATTATATATGTATTTTTACAATAAATTATTGCATAAAGGATCCATTATTAAGTGACAAATTTAAATTAATCAAATGGATTTATATCATTGATTTTTTTTTTTTGTACCAGGAATCAAACTCACAACCTTAAGTTTGCCAAACAGCCACTGCCACTAAGCTATTTCCTCAACCCCTGGGTTGCCATTTTTAACATAGCTCATACTGAAACTTGTTCGTGCTGATTTTAGAATAATATCTTAGTGAAATATACAATGAGATTTTCCCCTAAATCATGTTTAAAATGTCAGTATCAATATAAAGTGAATGGAAGTAACTGCAAGTACATTTCGAGTCTTCCATAAAAAATATACTTTTTAATTCAATGAAACTGCCGTATACATGTACTGTCTTAAAGTAAGACAAAGATCTTGAAGACCTGAGCAGAAAAATACTAGTCAAGCTTTTAAAATATTTTTGTACTAAAACAAAATTTTACATCAGCAACCTTCTAGTTCATTTTTAAATTTTGACTTTTCAGTAGAGTAAGCCACTCTCTCCAAGCATGACCATAACTTGGCACACAGGTCACTTTTTCCTCTAACCTCTGTGATTGCTTGCAGGGTGACATCCCCAGCTACCTCGTCAAAACAATCTGGGCGCTGTAGAGTTTGTGCCATCCTAAAAGGTTTGCAGATGCCTGAGCAGAAACTCTTACCTACACTAAATACACATTCAATCTCAGTTCAAGTGGCAGCCAAGGACACCATGAGCATGGATTCCTGCTATCTACAGCATGGCTTCTTTGCCCTGTGGAGCTTTGACTTGCAGTATTCCCATCCATCTGCACATATGCAGTGTGCTGAGGTAACATGCATAAGGTATTGCCTCTTCCTATTAATGGTGGTTAAATAGACTCACTGTATCTGTGATAAATCACTTCTCTCCTGATTGCATATTCATTACACGTGTACTTTGTAGTTTTAGACCAACACTATCTTAATAACTAAATACAAGTTTAGTTCTTTTCAAATGTTAAGTTAGTGCATACCATTAGATGATGAACAGGAAGTTCAACAAGGAGGGCAGATGTATTTATACTGGTGGAAGCAGAGACATTTCAAAAAATTCTCTCTTTTTCTCTCTCTCTCTCTCTCCCTTTGTATTTAGGTGTACAAGGTGAACAGGGTATATGGGGTCTCACTGAGTAGATTGGACTTACAGTGATTCTCCTGTTTACAGTCTCCCAAGTGCTGGGATTACAGGTATGTGCCACTATGGCCACTCTCAATAGCCAACTCAGCAAGCCCCAGAGGGCAGGTCTGGCATGGCAGGCCCCCATCGAATCCCCAGCCCATGTGTCTGCCTAAGCATTCACTTTAATCTGTTCAGCTATTTGGCCCACCTTTCCTTCTGTTTTTAATAGTATTTGATACAAGGTCTCACTACGCAGCTCAGACTCATAGTGATCCTCTTGGTTTTAGCCTCCACAGAGCTAGGATTACAGGCATGTGCCACCACCCCCAGTCTCTGTGGTCAGCTCCCTGAGCCCGGGGCATGGCCGACACAACGTGTGGTACATGGAAATGAACATGGGACCTTGTGATTTCCAGGCAGGCACTTAGATCTCTGAGCTATTTCTCTGGCTCTATCTTCTCATTTAAAGAGAAGTACATAACAGAGACTCCAAATACTAGTGCCTTAAATAAGATAGAAGGATTGCTTCTCTTTCTTGATAAACTCTGAAGGGTATACTCTCTGGACTGCTTAAAAAGTTTGAGTAGAAAGTTGTGAGGGTTTCTTGTCTCAGGATTCTGTTATTACATCTTAAATGCAAGGCATCTCATTCTCAAATCCCATGTCAGATATAATCACCTGTAAGTTATAAACTACAAAGATGGGAGCCTGAGGAAAAACAAAATTTAATATATAAAAATTACAAGAATATATTCTGAAAGCTTCTGCATGGATTTTTTAATTGTGTTGATTAAGCAGAAATATGTTATACAACCTAGTCATTATGCAGACAATACAGTGTGAGTTTATCTGTAGAGACAATTAATTAAAAACTCTTTAGCAAAAGAAAAATGATACTTAAGTTGGAAGCTGAAATTTATAAAGACATTTGGACAAACTATCTTGTTTGAAGCACAGATTTGATGGTTCTTCTACAAACATGTCAGCTTTTCTTTCTGAAGAGTTGTGTTTTCTTTTCTGGTGGGTGGGGTGCAACATAAAGCATGCAATGGGCCAACCAAAATTTATCCATTTATTCTGCACACTCCTTTCATTCACCATGTAACAGAGAAGGAGAAAATTTGTGGGAAATAGCAAAGGAGAAACCCTCCTTGTGGGTGGGATTCCTGATATTGTCTAAGGATAGGCACAGCTAGAGGTTGCTGATAAAAACAAAGCAATCAATAAAAAATAAATGCAAGAAAGGATACGTGACTCCTTCCATTATAGCCTGTTTGAGAACACATGGTTTTAGAGAATTCAAACCTGACATTTTATGGGCATAAATTTTGTTAAAATATATACTTAAGGAAAAAGAAGACGATGTTTATGTTGGAATATATTAGTCTTAAATATATAAATGTATATATATTAGTTTTAAAAATACAAATATTTTGAAATTTAAAAGATGTAAATAGGTTAACTCTGAAACATCAACAATTATATGAAAAAGACAGGGGCTACACCAATATCAAACAAAATAAACATAAAGACAGCAAACATTCCTAAAATAATATAGCAGAAGACATGAAGTAAATCTAATAGTAAAAGGTTAATTTGTCATGAAGAAATAATTATAGAAGCAAATGTTAGATAAAACATGGTTTTATATGAAGCTGATTCAGTCTAGCTTTCAGTGTCTGCTGTACTTTTCCAAAAAAGTATAGCACCTTCAACATCATCCTCGAAGTTGTAGTCTGGTTTTAGTCTATACAGAAGTGGTACTACCCAGGAACATTCTAGTTTCCAAGAAAATGTCATGCAGAAATTAATTCATGGGCCCCAATACAGTGCTGTACAGTATATGGAGTTTCCTCCACAATGTATTTTGCATCTGCCAGGTTTTTTGTCAATAAGTATCTAACAGCATTTCATGTTTATTAGCTGAATAATTATTGTGTGATCAGATTTTTACTGAGAGTCCTGAATATGTATATTTTGTGCACACTGTGTGGATAAAATTACCTTACAGGGTAGAAATGCATGTGTTTCAGAAATGAACATAAGTTTCAGTTAGGTCCCATAACACACTGAGTAGTCTATACTAAACAGTGATGGTTATACTGTATACAGTTATCTTAAAAGTAGTTGTTTAGATTAACAGATATAAATATGAAAGTTCATCAAAAATTAAGCATTAACTGTTCCTTCTGATAAACTGATGGAAATTATTGGTACAATTATCTTAGCTATCTTGTATACATACATATTTTTTGCCACTTTCTTTCTTCCTTTTCTCCTTCCTCTTATTCAAGTTGTTCTTTCCGAAGTGAAATAAATCAGACCCACATGTGTAAACATTGTATTGTCTCTTTATAAGAAACTGAAAGAGCAAATAATGTTCAAAAGCTGAGGAGTATATTCAATACCAGGCTAAGATTACATAATGCTCTGGATTTCTTTGTTACATAAAGTCATTAGCACAAATCATATAGGAAGACTAAGACGTTTATATTATTTCATGGCTCTCTAGTTCAAAAGTGCAGACATGTTTGCTGTGTTCTGTAATCAGGGTTTCAATTTTGAAGTCAGGTTGTTGGGGTGAAATTACCTAGATGGCTTCTAAGATGAGGGCCTAGGACTACAGCTGCCATCTTACTCATGCTGACAGAGTTCAGCTCCTCCCAGCTAAAGGATAGAGACTCCCTTGTCCTCATTGTTGCCTTACAGGGATGGGTGGTTTTGTACTCTTAGAGCCATCAACGCTCTTCTCTCTCTGCCCACTCCATCTTCACAGGCCCTGACACATGCTCTCACTCTTCATTCCTCTCTGACATTCCCATCTTCTAATAGCCAAATAAATCTCTCTAGTTTTCAGGTACCATGTTATTATATTAAACCCAAATGGATAATTTCCCCACCCTAAGGTCAACTGTGCCATATAAAATAATGCAATCTTGGGATACTGCCTGTTCATTCTGTACTTTGGCACTCAGCTTCGTGTCAGGTTTGATTAATGACGTTTTCCTCTTTCTCTGCCTCAGCTGGCATTTAGGAACACATCTAGAGAATGTATTGGAAACCACAGTCCAGATACTCAAACTGGGAATCTGAAGCTCTGAATTCCTTCACAAGGTCATTTGAAGGAGGATCACTCATGCCTAATTAATAATTATGTGATGCTAATATATATTAGCATTTATTTATATACATATAACCATTTTGAAATTTGAAGCCAAATGAAATTTAAAGACACTGTGAATGTAAAAGTATGTTAAAAAATAAAGAAAGAGAACTTAAAGGAAAGGAAGAAGTAGAAAAGCAGAAAAAAGAAGAAGATCCAATAAAAGGTTGTTCTACAGTTATAAAAAAGTTTGAAGTACAGTGGAGTTTTCAACAATGTATGATATGATTTAAAAGTTTGCTATCTATACTTTGAGAAATAAATTTTGAATTAATGTTCAAAACTTAACCAAAGAAAAAAATAGAAATGATAACTGCATGTATGCTGGAATTTTTTATACTTTATTTATTGCATATATTTGTCTTAAAAGTTTTCAGAAATCCCATTGAATAAATTTAACAAATAAAGACTTGAGCAGCTGTGGAGATGGCTCAGGGGAATAAGCACTTCCCTGGCAAGCACAAGGGCCTGAGTTCAATCCCCAGTTGCATCAAAAAAAAATTCTTTCATCCAGAAAAAATAAATTAACATTAAGATTTGAAGAATTTCAGTTCAGAATGGGAATGAAATCCCTTGAAGTAAGCATTTGAATAAAGAAAGTAAAGATTTATTAGATGTTGCTAGACAGCTTAGAAATATTTCATTTTTAACAGAAATGATTTAAAAACATATAGCAGAGGTAAAATAGGCATTAGATTAAAAAACACTACAACTAGAACATAAATATTTGGGTAGAGAGACAAATTTAAAGAATCAAATAAACATTCTATACTAACTATAAAAATTAATGTCATAACTATTGGAAATACAGATATGAAGGAATTTGGAAATAGAAATTAAAATCTCCTCTAGAGTAGCAGTAAGTCAGTTGATATTTTCTAAAACTAACATATTGAGAAGTATAATAACAAATTCTTACGATTTGTCTCTGGATTACCCCCAAAAGCCTCATGTGGTCGTGGCGGAGGCAACTAAATCTAGAGTTTGTGATTGATTCGTGGTTCACTACAGGTGGAAGCGCTGCACCTGCCCTAGGGCGGACAACCTGCATGTAGTGTAAGGCCCTCAAATGGGCTTTTGCCTCTTACTGCTTTTTTCTGGCATTGCCGTGAGTGGCTTCCTCTTTGCCAAGGCGCCCTGCCTTGGAGCCAGCCAATTATAGGCTGAAACATACAGTACCTGAGACAGGAATACACTTTGGCATTGGAGAGCTGGATTCATGCCAGTTGGGTTAGTTGAGTTTTGCTGCTGGAAGTATAAACTAAGTTATGGTAGAACCTAAAACTTTAAGCATATTGGTTGTTTTATCTAAAAAGAGAGGAAAATGAAAATGCATATCTCAAAGGATTCTACGCTGGAAAAAAGATAGTACAATACCTAATGTATTCCTTAGGAAACAAAGGTTTACAATACTAATATTTAGTAGAATAATGTATTTGAGTGCAATGCAAATACATTGCTATTATTTTGTAATCTAATATCATATTAAAAATAATTTAAGCATATACAGTGATTTATACAAATGACTTTATTTTTCCTATACCTTCACAGATTTATTTACATAAATTTCGAATTTATGTGAACCATCATACATTTTTATTTTTCATTTGTGTGAGCATAATTTCTTATATATAACCAAATGCTTGGCATCTACTTAACCAATTGATCTTTCTGTATTTACCATGAAATAATACAAGTAATTAACAAATACCTCACATAAAACTAGAAAATAATATCTATATTATAGTATGAAGAAGTCCCTTTATTAATTATCTCTTTATAATTTATTAGAAATACTGATTTGTCATGACTCATCAAATGCCTTTGTGTCAGTTTTTCTAAAGTGAAACTCTGTTCTGTTTATGTGAAGTAACTTTTCTATTCAAAGCTATACAGTGCCACATAAAATCATCAGCAACTTGCCTGTCATTAGAATAAAATATTAGATACTTTCAACTTAAAGAAAGGGAGGTTGATTTTGATTCATAGATTTTTAGTGGATCCATTTAATGGTCACTTGCCTCCACGGACAGAACTGCAATGTGTTTGGGCATGTGAGTTCCTCACCCAATGGCAACCAGGAATCAGAGAGATGGAAGGTGATTAGGACAAGAATAAAAGCTTACAGATAGTGCCACTGTTGAGCCACCCTCCAGGTAGTGCATTCAGGTACCCTCTTTAACCGTGGATAAATCCACTGAGGGCTTTAGCACTTTCATGACCCAGTCATCCTCTAAACTCTTGAGAATTTTGGGTAAATTTTAGATCTAAAATATAACTTACCACCCCTGGCCTCCAAGAGACTCATTATTGTCAATCTCATTATTCATTTAGAGCATTCATTAAAGACAGCAAAACTTAAACAGTTACAGCATTGCTGAATAGTCCAAGCATAAAATTTCCTCAAAATTCAAAATAAACTCTTTATGGTGCCCCTAAAAAGATTTTTAGAAAAGATTTAAGTACTTCAAAAGTTGTGTACAGGGTACACACTATCATTACAAAAGAGAGAAATAAGGAATAGAAAAAATGAGGAAAATGTAAAATCACTTCGGTCTTATTTACTTTTTTCTCATTGCTGAGACAAAATACCCAACTGTGAAAGGAGGAATGATTTATTTAGCTTGCAGTTTGTGGAGATTTCTGTTCATAATCGTCTTGCTCCAAGGCAGGGTGCATGGCCTCAGGACAATAGTTTGAGGCAGTGGAAAACAAAAGTAGAAACATCTGATGTGTGAGGAGGAAATAGGGAGGGTCAAGCATCTTTCCTCCCTTATATTGTATTTAGATTGCCCACCTCTATTCCCAGCACTAGATAGTGAATAAATCACGGACTAGATTCAACCACTTCTAAAAATCTGCCCCCCATTGCCTACACGAGACTATTCTGGGAAATCTGGACATAAAGTTTACAACATTCCAGGAGAACAAACATTATATCTCAAATCACCATGCTCAGGAGCCATTCAGTTTGTGGCAAGGTGCGAGCTGCAGGAGACCTGGCAGCCCTGCTGGAAACCCACATGGTCTCTCTCAGGGTGGAAATGCTCACTGCCTATGCCCTTCCTCAGCAGATGTTCCTTTTCCTGACCTTTCCAATCTCCTAAGATCTCCAGGGAGATCTGTCTGGCTTCCCAGATTTACTTCTGAAAACTAGCTGGAAGCCTCCATGACCAGGAAATTCTTGAACTCTGTATGCCTGAAATCAGCACTACAGTCTATATTATTTTTATGATATAAAAAAGGAATATGGGCAGAAGTAATAGCAGAAAACTTCCCAAATATGAGGACACAATCTAACATTCAGGTAACCGAAGCATACAGAACACCAAATAATTTCAACCCAAGTAAAAACACACCAAGACATATAATAGTCAAGATCTCAGAAATCCAACACAAATAATAGACTGAAATCTGCTAGAGAAAAGAAGCAGATCACATTCAAAGGAAAACCCATCAGAATTACAGCCGACTTCTCCACACAAACCATGAAGGCAAGAAGAGCATGGATCAGAGTTCTTCAAGTCCTGTATGAAAACAAATTCCAGCCCAGACTACTATACCCTGCAAAACTCTTTCAAGTTTGATGGAGAAGTGAAATACTTCCACAATAAAGAACTAAAGAATTTCAAGATGACAAAGCCATCCCTGCACAGGCTACTGAAGGATGCTCTATAGAGAGAACACAATGACAAGAACTCCACAAATGATAACCAAATAAATCCACTATACAGGGAAAACAATTAAACACAGGATAACGAGGAGTAAACAACAGCAGGTAAATATCATTTCAGTCATAATTCAATACATTTCAGTTATAGCCATCAATGTAAATGGACTCAGTTTACCAATTAAGACAAATAGACTGGCACAGTGGATTAGGAAACAAAACCAAAAAATATGCTGTAGACAAGAAACACAATTAACTCAAAAAGACATGTAGGCTTAAAGTAAAAGGATGTAAAACAATACTATATCGCAGCACCTCAGAAAAAAGGAGGAGTAGCAATTCTGTTCTCAGACTGTCTCAACTTCAAACCAAGAATTGTCAAAGGACATAAAGAAGGCCACTATATATTGATTAAGGGAAAAATTAAAGAGGAAGTGGTTAACACTCATAAATATTTATGCACCAAACACAGAAGCACCCAACTATGTAAGACAATTGTTAATGGACATGAAGAACCTAGTATCCAAGACTACAATTTTACCAGGAGATCTTAACACACCCTTAACTCAAAAAGATAGGTCAATCAGACAAAAAATTAGCAAGGAAGTAGCAGAACTGAACCAGAGCTTGGAACAAATGGACCTCATGGATATACAGAGAGTGTTTCACGTTACCACAGCTGAAAACATGTTTTTTCAGCTGCACATGGGCGATTTTCTAAAATGGTGGACATACTAGTCCGTAGGTCATGCTTAAGTGTATGCCAGAAAATAGAAATCATCCCATGCATATTATCCAGCCACAGTGCAATGAAACTGGAAATAAATGACAAAAGTGACCAGAAAATCCTGCTAAATACATAGAAATTAAACAACACCCTACTCAGCAATCAATGGGTCACAGATGAAATTAAACAACAAATTCAACAGTATCTACAATTCAATGAAAATTCAACCACAATTTATTGGAATTTATGGGATGTGATGAAAGTGATTCTCAGAGGAAAAAATCATAGTTATAAGCTCACTCATTAGGAAAATCAAACGCAAACATATAAACACCCTGATGTTGCACCCCTGATATCTAGAAAAAGAAGAGCAAACCAAAACCAGTGTCCAAAGATGGGAAGATATCACAAAGATGAGAGCAGAAATTAATTCAATTGAGATGAAGAAATTAGTCCAAAAAAATCAACAAATCAAAGAGCTGGCTCTTTGAAGGACTAAACAAAATCAATAAGCCCTTAGCTAACATCATAAAAAAGAGGAAATAAAACATTCAAATACAAGCAATAAGGAATGAAATGGGTGAAATCTCCACAGACCCAGTGGAAATTGAGAAGACTGTCAATTGTTACTTCAAGAATCTTTACGCTTACAGAATAGAAGACGCAGAAGAAAAGGACAGATTCCTCAAAAGCTAAAGGTTACCAAAACTGAATCAAGAAGATAGAACATCTCTCAATAATCCAATAACAGACAATGAGATACGAAAAGTAATACAAACCTGGTTTCAAAGAAAAGTCCAGGGTCTGATGGATTCACAGCTGAGTTTTATAAGAAATTTATAGAAGACATAATCCCTACATTCCTCAAACTTTTCAAGGAAATTGAAAAGGAAGCAGTCCTCCCAAAATCATTTCTGGGGGCAAGTATTATACTGATTCCAAAACCAGGGAAAGACACAACTAAAAAAGAGAACTACAGGCTAATCTCCCTCATAAACATAGATACAAAAATCCTCAATAAAATCCTAGCAAACAGAATACAGAAAATCATAAAGAAGATCATAAACTATGACCAGGTAGAATTCATCCCAGGGATCCAAGGATGGTTCAATATTCAAAAATTTATAAATGTAATATACTATATTAATAGACTAAATTCTAAAAACCACATGATCATCTCAATTGATGCAGAAAAAGCTTTTGACAAACTTCTACAGTCGTTCTATTCTAAACCCTACAGAAAATTGGAATAGATGGCCTCTACCTCAATTTGATAAATACCATCTATGAAAACCCAAAGGCTAATAAAATTCTAAATGAGGAAAACTGAAATCTTTTATTCTTAAATCAGGTTCAAGACAAGGATGTCCTCTATCCCTCCTCTTATTCAATATAGTTTTGGAATCATTAGCAATAGCCATTAGAAAAGTGGGAGAAATCAAAGGAATAAAAATAGGTAAAGAAGAAGTTAAATTATCACTGTTTGCAGATGACGTGATACTTTACTTTGAAAACCCAAAAAATTCCACCAAGAAGCTAGTAGAATTGATGCAGAAATTCAGTTGCATAGCAGGATACAAAGTCAATACTCAAAAGTCAATAGCATTCCTCTATACATTTAACATACACATTGAGAGGGAAACTATAGAAACAGTACCTTTTACAATAGCACTGTGGAAAAAGAAATATCTTGGAATTCACTTAACCAAGGAAGTCAAAGACCTTTTCATCAAAAATTAAAGCACCCTAACAAAGAGATAATAGAGGATTTCAGGAAATGGAAAGATATTCAATACTCCTGAATAGGAAGAACTAACTTTGTGAAGATGGCCATACTCCCAAAATTGTTGTACAGATTTAATGCAATCCCTATCAAACTGCCGCCAATGTACCCCCATGCGAAGGCCTCTGTGAACACACTCAGCCACCTGATCTTCGACAAAGCAGGTAAACATGCTTGCTTACTGGAAGAAAGATAGCCTCTTTAACAAATGGTGCTGGAAAACCTGGCTTTCTACATGCCAAAAACTAAAACTTGGCTCTATCACTATACACTAAGCTAAAGTCAAAATGCATTAAAGATCTGAACATTAAAACAGAAACACTTGATCTCCTGGAAGAGAAAGTAGGAGAAACTCTTGAAGACATGGGGTAGGCAAAATACCCATGAACAAACATGTATTTGCATGGGAAACACTTAAATGAATTAGCAACTGGGATCAACTCTTTTTAAAGAGTTTCTGCACATCAAAAGAAATTGTCAACAAAGTGAAAAGACAGCCCCTTAATTTCAAAAAAATCCTAACTAATAAGCAATCAGACAAAGGTCTGCTGTCTAGAATATATAAAGAAGTAAGATATAATAGGGCCCTCAAATTTAAAGATGCAATTCAGAAATGGGCATCTGAGATGTATACACACTTCTCAGAGGATGAAACTAAAGAAGCAAATAAATATATGAAAAAAATTCTCCACATTGCTAGCCATCCATGGAATGCAAATTAAAACAATACCAAGATACCTTCTCACTCCAGAAAGAATGGCTATCATAAGGAAATCATTCAACAATGAATGTTGGACAGGTTTTGGGGAAAACGGAACACTTCTCCACTGCTGGTGGGAATGTACACTGCTGCAACCAAAGTGGAGATCACTGTGGAGACTCCTCATAAAACTAGGACTGGAAATTCCATTTAAACCAGCTATCCCCCTACTGGGAATTTTCCCGTAGGAACTGAAAACATCATATCTTAGTAATGTGTGTTTACCTATGTTTATATCAGCACATTTTGTCATAGCCAAATCTCAGAAACAACCAAGATGCCCACCATATGAAGAATGGTTGAAAAAGTTGTGGTATTTTTGAGCAGCCGGCGGAGACTGCAGGATGGCCCCGGACCCTTGGTTTCCTACATATGATTCCACACGTCAAATTGCCCAAGAAATTGCTGAGAAAGTTCAACAACGAAATCAGTATGAAAGAAGAGGTGAAAAGACACCCAAGGTCCAGTGTGATGAAAGAAGTGGCTAAGCGAGGAGCCTCCAACCTTTGGCTATTGAGGTGCTGGAGGAGACCAGGGGCTTGGGATTTGATGAACTCCGGCAACAGCAACAGAAAGTTATCTAAGAGCAGGATGCAGGCCTTGATGCCCTTTCTTCTATCATAAGCAGCCAAAAACAAATGGGGCAGGAAATGGAATGAGCTGGAAGAACAAAATGAGATTTTCCATGACCTTGCCATCCTTGTAGAGAACATAGATGAAAAGCTTCACGCTGAAACCAGGCATGTGAACGTGGTGGAAAGTATTATGTGGGATGATAATGGTGATTTTGTTGCTGCTCATGGCTATTGTGGTCATTGTAGTCTGGCTAACCAACTAATTGGTTAGCATTAAAGGGACCACCTGCTGTGACACCTACCAGTGCTGAATGAAAGCCTAGCATCTTTTTGGTACACCAAACCTGCTCTCAATAAACTCTCCCCAAGCTCTTAAAAAAAAAAAAAAGATGTGGTATTTTTATAGAATAGAGTATTACTCAGCTATAAAGAATGATAAACTTTAAGCATTTATATTGAAGTTTATGCCACTTGATGTATACTTATAAGTGAAATAAAGCAGATACATGTGTACATATCATATAGTCTCCCTAGTATAATAACTCAAAAGATAAATACAAAGGTATAGCAACAACTAAAAGTAATTTAGATAGTTAGGGTAAACTGAACTGCTTATGTTGCAGTGTAATAATCAGCTTCTCTTCTGGATGGTTAACAACATAAGTGGAAAGACCAAAAATTTGAGAAATAGAAGGGCTGCAAGGTCAGTCAACATTTTGGCCCCAGCCTTTCAAGGTCAGTGAAGGTTCCAAAAATAGGAAAACTTGTACTATAACTTCATGGAACTCAGTTGTGCCCAAATTTTTTGATCAAGGAGATTATGGAACCACAGAGGAGTGTGATTGATGATCTATAATGTACCCAATGCAAGTCACATGGAGAGAAACCTTTATCTCAGTTTTTCACAGAGGTCGACATGTTCACGCAATGGCCATGACTCATCCACATGGCTGACCCTGACAAAAGATCTACAAAGTGAGTTACAGGGATATAGGATAAACCCTGACGGATCTTGACTGACCTCAGCAGATACAAAAGTTACATTTTTTGTTATGTAGATCTTGCTTTATCTCAGTCTTAACCATCTAGCAGAAAAGTATAAAAATGAAGTATATAAAATAAAGCCATAATAATATGCTGAGCTGTAAATGGCTCTAGTCAACAACGTCTTTGGATAACCCACTACTACTGTGGACTGCTAGAGTGTGTTGGTTTGTTTTCCTGAATTCAAGCACCTATAATAATTGAATGACAATAGAACACCCATCTCTTACAGGACTAAACAAAAAAAAGGGGATACAAAAGAACTACCATTCTGTGTTTGTATAAACACTACAGTTAGGACAAATATACAGTACTTTCACTTAATTCTATGAGAACAAAGATTTGCACTAATAGTGTTTGGACAGGATATCCTGCCTACTTCTTGTACTGTGGATAACCGCTAGGAAGATAACAATGTAAAAAGTATTAATTATTGAAACTGTACTATAATTCAGCTTTAAAAAAGATAGGTATACAGCTACATTCTCTTCACTGAATAGAGGCATCTGCTGTAATAGTGTTTTTAAATAGAATATCATGTATGCACGTTGTACAACAAAAACACTGTTAAAATAATATACAATGTATTAATTATTGAATATGTTTTACTAATTTCATATTAAATTGTCTCTTTGCTATTTGTTATTCAATAAAATTATGGAGAACAAAAAAATAAATTCCAAAATAGAAGAGTTTTTGTATTGCTCGCTATCTACCATGGAGACAAAGTGCCAACACTTTCAGGTTGAAGGAGGTTAGCTCTATTTTGGCTAATATTTGCAAAAGATTCAGTTCATGCTCAGTTGGTTGCAGAGCAGAAATACCGTAGTATATTAGCCTAGTAGACTAAACCTTTCTTAATCATGTCAGCCTACAAGCAGAGAGAAAGCAGGAGCCAGAGATAGGAATGCATGATTTCACTGACCCACTTCTTAACAAAACATTCAGCTGATGAATTGTCAATGAATGAATCCAGAGTGAATATTTTATCCCACAATTTGCTCAGCTTCTAAACACATGAGATATTTTGGGAATATATATATATATATATATATATATATATATATATATATATATATATATATCTGTGATATACATATATCTGTGATAGTAAACTAGTGAAATTTTTTTTTCCTTAAAGTTAATGGAAATCTGATAACTGTATCAGATACACAACAGTTCAGTATCACCTAAACCTACCACCTCAGTGTGTCTTCTTGCAATGTAGGAGTAAAGACCATAAAAATACTAAATGGTTTTAAATGCTGACTACACTCTGATGTACTTTTTCTTCCTCTTTAATTTACAGAAACTTACAAAACTATGCATTGCACCTGTAAGTATCATTATCATTTAGCAGTATAGATTGTGTGTTTCTGAATATTTATAATTTCCATGAGTATAAAATATGATCCTTTACATTAATGGATGGAAAATGATCCTTATTATTCATTGTATAATTCTTTGGCCTTAATTATGTTCAAGTACTTTCCTATGTCTAGGTAATTTCACTTGACCTGATCATTAAACTTGAGGCTTATGTTTAGTAGGCCTCTTTTAGCCTTAAGAGTATATGGGGTAGTAGAAATAAAATGAACTGAGTTCATAAAGTGAAACCGTACTGATGAGAGAATAGTATGTCAAATACATGGAAAATAATTTTATGTAAAACTTTGTTTTGGACATTCTGATAGGTTGAAAACATCTGTCCTATGATTTAGAATGCTTTGAGTACAGACCATATTCAAATATTTTATCTATAAAGGGACCCTAAGACAGAAGTCTAGTTCTACTGTGCAACACAAGATGTATACTCTCTGCTAAATGCTGAACAAGAATGTAGTACTCAGGGCTGGAGAGATGGCTTGGTAGAATAAGAGCTTGGCTGGTGAGCACAAGGGCCTCAGTTCAATCCTTGGTTCTACCAAAAGAAAAAAAAAAGAATTTAGTCTTTGCATATCAGAGAAATAGTTTAAAAATATTAACATCTTTTGTCATAAAGGAATACAAAACGATTCATTTGGATGGATCTAGACTGATCAAGAGAGAAAGAACAAAAATCAAACAAAAAGCAATTTTGCCCTTGAAGAAAAAGTGAGAGATTCCGTAGTCACTCTTAGTTCCAAAGCCTCTATTTCTTTATACACCTATTAATTCATATACCGATTTTCCTGTGGGGACTAATTATTTACACCACTATAATAGCTGTCACTTGAGACAGAAATTTTAGAACATGCAACATATGAATACAGCAGAAGCCAATTTCTTGATAGTTATTTCAGCACATTGTAAGGTAATTTTCATCCACAAGTAATTCTTTTAAGGGCTGGCAGAATAGCTCAGCAGATTGAAGCACCTGCAAGCAGGTGCAGGGGCTTGAGGTTTGATCTCCAGGCCTGCTGTGCCATCCCTGCTCCCAGGGCGGCTGAGATGGCAATTGATACTGGGCTTGGTGGCACTCACCTGTAATGCCAGCTCTTGGGAGGCTGCAAATAGGCAGATCACTGCAAGTCAGATATAACAGTGAGACCATGAGCACCTTATAGATCCTTCCCTAAAATACAAAATCCAAATAGTTTTTAATGGTGAGAGACAGATAAATGCAGGTTTTGATACTTCTGTCTGGTACTTCTCACTCAACTCCATGAGTGAGGCTTAAAATATATATATATATATATATATATATATATATATATATATATATATATGTATATATGTATTTCATATCATCCTTCCCTTTCCTCTCTTAGTTATTCATTTACCAAACAGCATTTTTTCAATTTTATGTGATAAATGGCAAATATGTGTGTCATGGAATCAATATTTATAGATATGGCATAGCCTTTAAATTACAGTCATTTCATATTAATTAAACTATGTCTCCCTAGATATATTTTTATACTTTAAATATATGTCTGTTTAAAATACTAACATTTCTGCATATAGTGCTTAAAACAGTAGTCAAAGTTGACCTTTTTAAAGACTATGAAATGTAATATTCTATTCATAGAAATCTTACTCAATTGAATCTGCTATGGAACAAATCCTTAGAAAGATTTAGTTGAAATATGTCTACTATTAATAACTGGTACAAATAAGATTATAAATTTTATGTGTTAATACTTAAAAGGGAATAAAAATTATCTGAAACATTAGACTTCTCTATATTAACCTATAGTTAATGGTTAGTATTATAAAGTAGAGGAATTTCAGTATCTTGGATTAATAACTATGTTATATATTGCTGAAATGAGTAAAAGATACTGTGGTTATTTTTATTTCTTTATTTTTGAAAAGCTTTGTAGATTAGGTATATCTGGGTCTTCATTTTAATCAATCTCTTTTTACCTAAGCATCAGTCTTTAATTTCTTAGGTGTTCTGTCCTAGACTGTGATTTTAGTAAAGTAAAAGGTGATATCCATGAAGTATCTATGGAATCAGCTGTATGTAGCATATGCTGAAGAGCCTGCCTAATATGAATAAAAGAATGTGATGTCCCCCATTTGAAGGACAGAGAAAGACTATGCCATGCCTGCAAGAGTGAAGAAGGAGCCCTGAATGGTAGAAATATACAGAACTGATTCTTAGTTTTGTTTGATATCAAAATGTGAATTATATGTGTTACTAGTAAATGTAGTAATAATTGTAAATTTTAGACTTGAAATTTTCTTATGAAATAGTAATCAAAAAATGGTAAACAAGAAAACTCTGAGATTAGCTCTTCCTATTCAGTCAACTGAAGCAACCGTTAAGCTTGCAAAGCCTTACTTCTTCATAAATTCTTGAATGTAATATAATATAAGCATAACCTCGAAAATTAGCTAATAAAGACAGAGTCTACACATGTAGAAACTCCCCACAGTGAATGCACTCATTATGTAATGCAAACATGTTCCAATGAAAACCTCAAAATGAAACATAAGACAAGAGGCTGCTATGATTTCATTTAAGAACGCACTGGGATGCCTTTCTCACGCACTGACCAGAGCTGACCCCCAGCTCTGTATCAGTGATGCAGACTGTGCTCTGCATTCCAGGGCAGGGTTACCGTGATTTTCAGGGAGGAAATCATTATAGATTTTCTTCCAAAATATTGTGTATTTGCATCTCTAGCTGCCTAGTTTTGCCTAAGAAACTGGTACAGGAGCTTGTCTTTGGTTTACCCCTTTGTTGTGGAAACACATACAGTGTCCCTCAGTTGTCACGGAGGTTACTTCCAGATAACCCCATGATAAGTGAAAATAAGCAAAGTGGAGATGTTATATTCATTTTAGTATTTATATATAATGTAAAGCTTTATAAACCCTACCCACATTTTTATAAACCTTTCCAACACCTTCAAAAACATTTCTAATGTTCTTAATCATTTAGTAGTAAACCTAGAAAATTTTAAAAACATACATATACTTCATGGTACTTCAAAATCCAGCTATATAGTGAAAAAATGCACAATAAGTAATTTAAGTTAATATGTTTTTAAAACCCTAGAAACAGTGAGTCCGTGCACATTGAACCATGAAATAGCAAAGGACTACTGTACTACTGCAGAAAATCAGTATCAAACTATATGGAAGACTGTGAACTGAAGAGTTTGGTGGAAATTTCTATTACTCTGGTAGACTTGGGAACCAGTGGTGCAAATCACCAGTGCAAGGTCAGATTTGAGTTTCGTTTAAGCATGATCTACAAGTGAGAAGTACAAATTTGATAGCAGCTTATTCTATGATGCATTGCATGAGATACAAGAATTATGTCATATGTTATAGGCATTATTTTCCTAAGGAGGATTACTTGAAATATTCTGGGAAGTAGGGAGTCTGAAAAGAGTAGTGGAGTTGAAAGTGTTCTTGACTGGGTCAGTGTGTTCTTCATACAAAGAATAGAGGTCTTGAAGAAAGTCAAAACAAAGCTACATATGTATATATTTTAAGTTGAAAAACAGACACTGCAGGTGGGTGTGGTCAAGGTGACCTGGCTGGCTATGTGCAAAAAGCAGCTGGATACTGACAGTCAAGGTTAGCTGAACCCAGCAGTGTCACTGTGTCAGCACAAGCATAACCACAGTCTCTGAATTGACGTTTAAGTTTTACTATAAGTAAAACTGTGATTTTGCCCTAACTGTACTTACTGAGCTAAAGGAAGAGGTACATAGAAGTGCTAAAGAGGCTGAAAACCTCAGAATATGGTAACAAAGTGACTGAGGAGGAAGACCTCTACAGAAAGGAACCTTAGGGACATAGGGTTGGGAGCTAGGATGTCCTTGAAGACTCCCACATGAGTTAGAATGCAGCACTGATTACAGAGAACTAGAGAGAATGTTGGACAGTGGGGCTGCTATGATAGTCAAGGAGTTAATTCACTCATGACTTCATAGCTGTCTCGGCAGTGAGGAAGCTGTTCCTGAAGAAGGACTTGGGAAGGATGAAGCATGTTGTTGACCTTCGTCCTCCACATCTGCTGAATCATGTGCCTATCCACCATGATACAGGATATCAAAATGGGGCAGGATCAGGCTTCCCAGATCAGAGAGAGTGTGATGAGTCTAAGGGAGAGCCATTGGTTTCTTCCCAAGTGCGCTACCTGGATCCCTACCCCCAACCCCTCCAAGACAGTGACTGGCCTGAAACCTCAGGACCACTCACCAACACCTCCCTGGATCCCGTGCCCTAAAGCCCGCTGAACGAGTGGGAATTTCACCGATTCTCTGGGCAACAAAGTTCAGTGAGTGTAGAACTCCAGGCCCTCTGTACCCCAGAGACATTTCTCAGGGATTCCCTGCCTCCTACCCCCCCCCCCAATGGACCATTGAGAGCTCCAGGCACACTGTGCCAGAGAAACATTTTCAGGTGATTACTGGTCCCACCCCACAGCCCAAGACCGAGTGCAGGTTGGCCTGCAATGAGAACTCCAAGCCTGCCACACCGCAGGGACATTTCTCAGCAATCCTCAGTCCCACAACATGGACCGAAAACCAACACAGCCTAGCCTGTGAGTAAGGGCTCCAGGCCCACTGCACCAGAGGGACCTTTCAAAGCCTTCTAGGGTTACAGCCTGTAGACTTGGAACCAGCACAGGCTGGCCAACCCAGTATAGCCTACTCAGTGAATAAGATCATTCACTGTCTTTTGTGAGCCCAGAAGACCCAAAAAGCCCAGGCCCACCCACCTGGAGAACAACCTGTCTGACAAAGGAGGGCTGACCCCGGGAACCAACAAACGGCTAACCAAAGGAGCTGCAGCAAAAAAGGAACTGAACACAACAGCTAGATCCAGGATAGGCATAACTGGAAAATCTCAAACTTAATAGACTAGTACCCGAATCTCATAACAAGCTAAGGTTATAGCTGCAGCAAAGCTCTACACCGAAGGTCAAAGGTCAGTGCTATACAAAATGACAAAGAGAAGGGGAAAAATGCAATCCCAGAACTAAAGTCCACCAGTAAGGGCAGAGGATACTAACTCAGCTTCAATGAATGAACTAACAGATACAGCAGGAAAGGAATAACAGCAAAAAGCTATAGAGGAAATAAAACGAGAAGTAATTCTCCAAATTAAAAAAGACATATTTGAATACATAGTATTTGAAATAAAGAATGAATTCCAGAAACATTGGGTGGAAAAACTATGTTCACCCAGAACAACTGCAGAGAGAACTATTCCAGCTGATATATATGAATTAACAGCATCTGAAGCAAAGAAACAATAGCAGAAAGATCATGAGGAACTCAAAGCAGAAATCAAATAAGTTCTGAAATCAAAAAGGAACTTTTTGAAGTCATAGGATCTGAAATACAGAAACAAGTCCAGAAATATACAAAGGAAAATCAACTTGGAAGAAACACAGCAGAAAAAAAATTAATAAGTACCTCTAAAGAGGACATGGATAAAAAAATTGAGGAGGTCAGAAATATGATGGATTACTTGAATGAGCAATACAGAAAAGAAATAGAACACATGAAACACAGTCAAAGAGATATAGAAGAACTAAAAATAGCAATCACGAGTCTACAAAACCGTCTGAGTGAAAGCGAACACAGAGTTTCAGATCTTGAAGATGCCAGAGCAGCTAGTGAAAATGTGAGAAAGGATCTCTTAAAAACAACAAGAATGCAGGAAAAAATAATCCATCACCTGCAAGATGATGCCAGGATGAACAATGTGAGAATAATTGGTATCAATGAGAATGAAGGAGTCAATACAAATGACATGAAAAGAATTTGGGGAGAAATAATTGCAGAAAACCTCCCAAATGTGAGGAAACAATTCAAAGTTCAGGTCACCGAAGCATACAGAACACCAAATAACTTCAACCCAAGTAGAAACACACCGAGGCATATAATAGTTAAAATTCCAGAAATCCAACACAAAAAATAATGTACTGAAATCTTCTAGAGAGAAGAAGGAGCTCACATTCAAAGGAAAACCCACCAGAATTACAGCCGAATTCTCTACACAAACGATGAAGGTAAGGAGACCAGTGAGCAGAGTTCTTCAAGTCCTACACAAAAAGATATTCCAGCCCAATCTATTATACCCTGCAAAACTCTCTTTCAAGTTTGATGGAGAAGTGAAATACTTCCATGACCAAGAACAACTAAAGAATTTCATGATGACAAAGCCATCCATTCACAGGCTGCTGAAAGATGTTCTAGAGAGAGACCACAACGACCGGAACTTCATGAATGAGAATGGAAGGAACCCACTAAATAGGACAGTCAATTAAACACAGGTTACAAAGGAGTAAACAGTACCAGGTAAATATCCTGACAAACATAAGTCAGCACATTTCAATTATAACCACCAATGTAAACGGACTCAATTCTCCAATTAAGAGAAATAAACTGGCACAGTGGATTAGGAAACAAAATCCAACAATATGCTGTATATAAGAAACACATGTAACTCAAAAGGACATTCATAGGCTCAAAGTCAAAGGATGGAAAACAATACCACATGCCCCAGTACCTCAGAAAAAAGCAGGAGTAGAAATTCTGCTCTCAGAGAGTTTGAACTTCAAACCAAGAAAGACCAAACGACACAAAGAAGGCCACTATATATTGGTCAGGGGAAAAATTCAAGAACAAGAAGTAACACTCATAAATATCTATGCACCAAACACAGGAGCACCCAACTATGTAAGACAAATCTTAAGGGAAACGAACAACTTAATGTCTAAGAACACAATCTTAACAGGAGATCTTAACACACCCTTATCTCAAAAAGATAGGTCAACCAGACAAAAATTAGCAAGGAAGTAGCAGAACTGAACCAGAGCTTGGAACAAATGGACCTGGTGGACATATACAGAGTGTTGTTCCACGCCACGAGCTGAATACACAATTTTTTTGAGCTGCACATGGGTCATTTTCCAAAAGAGACCACATACTATTCCAGAGGTCATGCCTAAGTATATGCAAGAAAATAGAAATTATCCCATGCATACTATCTGACCACAATGCAATGAAATTGGAAATAAATGACAAAAGAAACCAGAAAAACCCACTAAATTCATGAAAACTGAAAAACACCCTACTCAGGAATCAATGGGTTGCAGAAGAAATTCAACAAGAAATTCAGCAATATCTACAATTCAATGAAAATTCAAGTACAACTTACCAGAATTTATGGGATACGATGAAAGCAGTTCTTAGAGGGAAAATAATAGCTATGAACTTACACATTAGGAAAACAGAAAGGGAACAAATTAGCACCTTAATGTTGCACCTCCGACAACTAGAAAAGGAGCAAACAAAACCCAGAGCGCAAAGACGGGAAGAAATGATAAAGATTAGAGCAGAAATTAACTCAATTGAGATGATAGAAACAGTTCAAAAAATTCACAAATCAAAACGTTGGTTGTTCGAAAAACTAGAGAAAGTTGATAAGCCTCTTGCCAACCACATCAAAAAGAGGCAAAAGAAAATTCAAGTACAAGCGATAAGGAATGTAAAGGGTGAAATGAACACAGACCCAGTGGCAATTTAGAAGATGATCAATAGTTACTTCAAGAATCTTTACGCTGACAGAATAGAAGATACAGAAGAAATGGACATATTCCTTGAAAGGTACGAATTACCAAAACTGAAGCAAGAAGATATAACAACTCTCAATAAGCCGATAACAGCCAAAGAAATATGGAACGTAATAAAAAGCCTATCAACAAAGAAAAGTCCAGGTTCTGATTGATTCACAGTTGAATTTTACAACAAATTTATAGAGGATATAATCCCCACACTCCACAAACTCTTCCACGAAATTGAAAAGGAAAAAGTCCTCCCAAAATCATTTCTGGAGGCAAGTATAATACTGATTCCAAAACCAGGGAAAGAAACAACCAAAAAGGAGAACGACAGGCCAATCTCCCTCAAGAACATAGATTCAAAAATACTCAACAAAGTCCTGGTAAATAGAATACAGCAAATCATCAAGAAGATCATACACCATGACCAGATAGGATTAATCCCAGGGATGCAAGGATGGTTCAATATTCGAAAATGTATAAATGTACTACACTATATTAATAGGCTGAAATCTAAAACCATATGATCATCTCAATTGATGCAGAGAAAGCCTTTGACAAAGTCCAACACTCATTCATGTTCAAGGTCCTATAGAAAATTGGAATAGATGGACTCTATCTTAACTTGATAAAAGCCATCTATGACAACACAAAAGCTCATAGAATCCTAAATGGGGAAAAACTGAAATATTTTACTCTTAAATCAGGTACAAGACAAGGATGTGCTCTATCACCCCTCCTATTCAATATAGTATTGGAATCCTTAGCAACAGCCATTAGAAAAGAGGGAGAAATACAGGGAATGAGAATAGGAAAAGGAGATGTTAAATTATCACTATTTGCAGACGACATGATACTTTACTTGAAAGACCCCAAAAATTCCACCAAGAAACTACTAGAAATGATGTGGAAATTCAGTAGCATAGCAGGATATAAAATCAATACACAAAAGTCAATAGCATTCCTCTACACAGATAACAAACACACTGAAAGGGAAAAAATAGAAAACATACCTTTCACAATAGCACCGCGGAAAATGAAATACCTTGGAATTCACTTAACCAAGGAAGGCAAAGATCTTTTCATGGAAAATTACAACAACCTAAGAAAAGAGATTGTAGAGGATTTCAGAAAATGGAAAGATATTCCATGCTCCAGGGTAGGAAGAACCAACATTGTGAAGATGGCCATACTCCCAAAATTGCTGTACAGATTTAATGCAATCCCTATCAAACTGCCACCATCATACCTCCCAGATATAGAGAAATCAATCCTAAAATTTATTTGGAACCACAAACGACGTAGAATAGCAAAGACAATCTTGGGTAATAAAGACAAGGCAGGAGGCCTCACAATTCCTGACTTGAAATTATACTACAAAGCCACTGTGATAAAATCAACATGGTATTGGCAACAAAATAGACCTGGGGATCTGTGAAATAGATTAGAAGATGCAGAGGCATCTACAAAAACACTCAGCCATCTTATCTTCGACAAAGGGGCTACACAAGCTCACTGGAAGAAAGATAGCCTCTTTAAAAAATGGCGCTGGAAAACATGGCTTTCTACATGCCGAAAACTAAAACTTGACCCAGCTCTATCACCATGCACTAAGTTAAAATCAAAATGAATTAAAGATCTAAACATTAAAACAGAAACACTCAATGTCCTGGAAGAGAAAGTAGGAGGAACTCTTGAAGACATAGAGGTAGGTAAAGAGTTTATGAACAAACATATATTCGCACGGGAAGCTCTTGAAAGAATCAACAACTGGGATCAACTCTTCTTAAGGAGCTTCTGCATGTCAGAAGAAATTGTCAACAGAGTGAAAAGACAACCCACAAACTTTGAAAAAATCCTAACTAATAAGCAATCAGACAGAGGACTACTGTCTAGAATATATAAAGAACTAAGATATAACAGGGCCCTCAAATTTAAAGACCCAATTCAGAAATGGGCATCTGAGATGAATACACACTTCTCAGAGGAAGAAATTAAAGAAGCGAATAAATATGTGAAGAAATGCTGCACATCATTGGCCATCCATGAAATGCAAAGTAAAACAATACTGAGATACCATCTCACTCCAGAAAGAATGGCTATCATAAGGATATCAATCAACCACAAATGTTGGAAAGGTTGTGGGGAAAGGGAACAGTTCTGTACTGCTGGTGGGAATGTAGACTGGTACAACCATTGTGGAGGTCAGGTGGAGATTCCTCAAAATGGTAGGTCTAGAAATCCCATTCACGCTGGCTATCCTCCTACTGGGAATTTTCCCAAAGGATCTGCAAACATTGTATTATAATGATATATGTGTATCTATGTTCATAGCAGTGCAATGTGTGATAGCAAAATCTTGGAAACAACCAAGATGTCCATCACATGAGGGATGGTTGAAAAAGATGTGGTATTTCTATATAATGGAGTATTACTCAGCTATTAAGAATTATAAGTTTGAAGCATTTATACTGAAGTGGATGCCACTTGAACATATACTGATAAGTGAAATAAACCAGACACACATTTGTAAATATCATATAGTTTCACTAGTATAACAAGCGAAAAGCAGAAATACAAAAGGAAACATTCAATAACAACTAAAATCAATTGAGTCAGATAAGGCAAAGTGAATGGCATATGCTGCAGGATACTAATCAGCTTTTCTTCTGGATGGTTAACAACCTAAGATCACAAATCAGAGTTGGAGAAATTGAAAAGCCACAAGGCCAGTCAACATTTTAGCCCTAGCCTTTCAAGGTCAGCGAGGACTCAGGCCATAGGAGAACCTGTACTGCAACATCATGAAACTCAGGTGAGCTTCAAATTTTCTGAACAAGGAGATTATGGAGCCACAGAGGAAAGAGATTGAAATTCTGTAGTGTGTCTGGGGAGAGTCACATGAAGAGAAAACTTTCTCTCAAGCTCTCATAGAGAGCAAACTGGTGAAGCATTGGCCGTGACTCATCCACATGGATGATACAGACAAAGGATCTACAGAATAATGTACAGGACTACAAGATAAATCCTGGGAAGACTTCACTGACCACATAGTAAATATAAAGTACATGTGTTGGTATATAAGTCTTGATCTATCTAGGTCTTAACCATCCAGCAGAAAAGTACAAAAATGAAGTATACATCGTGGGGCCATAATATTAAGCTGAGCTGTAAATGGCTATGGTTGACAACTTCTTTGAATAACTCACTATTGTTGTGGAATGCTGGACTGTGTTGGATTGTGTTGTTGAGTTCAAGCTCCTAAGTTAGTTGAATGACAATGGAGTGCCCACCTTTGACAGGTGTCGACAAAGGAAGAGGTATAGAAAGAAAAATCATGATGTGTGTGTATAGACAGTATGGTTGGGATAGTTAACGCTGTGCTACATAATCCTATGAGAGGCAAGATCTCCACCAATGGTGGTTGGACAGGATACTATGTCATCTTCTAGTACTACGGTCATCAACTAGGAAAATAATTATTGAATTTTTGACATAATTCATGTATAGAAAATAAGATAAGTAAGCAGCTGCACTCTTAATTTACTGATAAGAGACATCTGCTAAAAATATCTGTAAATATAATATCATGTATGCACATTGTACGATACCAAAATATTATGAAAACAGTTTGCAATGTATTAATTTATTGAATCTGTCTTGTTAAGGTGTCTTGAAACTGTCTGATTGATATTTGTACTTCAATAAAATAAAAAATAAATTAAAAAAAAAAACAAAGAAAGACAAATTGGGGCAGGATTAGTCATGCTGGCTGGATATGGAGTAAAAGTTCTGAACCTAGCAGCCAAAATAAACTTTGTTGTGTTTGAATTTATTTTCTCAGGCATTTTGTCATAGCAGTTGTACGGTGATGAACTTCAAAGGAATTCATGTACAAGCAATTTCAGAGTGTGACTTATGACATAACATTGGAAACAAAAACCTGGAAAAGATCAGTATGATGCAAAGATCAAGGCTGATTTACTGGAAGACTGCTTGGGTATCCCTGAAACCTACAGCTAAAATCAGATTGTAAAGTGAAGAACAGGAGGGATTGATTTTGCCTTCACATTACTACCTTTACACACTGAGCTAAGAACAGGGATAGAGCAAGGGCCAGAGAGGTTGAAAACCTGTATTTTTCTATCATTTTGTTCTTCTTGGTGCCAAGAGTTTAAGAAAATTTTCTGGGCCAACCTGGGTGGGATAAAATAAATCAGAGGCTAGAGTGATTGTACATGGAAAGGAATAATACCTTTAAAATTAGATTTCATGGAGCCAGCAAGATAAGGACAGGGGTTCGATCCTTGGCAGCACATGCTGGGCCAACCGTGTCCCCAGAGTGGGCTGAGTGGGCCACAAAGTCCAGGAATGGTCTATAATCCCAGGGCTGGGAAGCTGAAAACACAAGTATCCCTAGGAGTTGAAGCTGCATAATGAGACCTTGTAAAATGAAATACATTAAAATAAATAAATACATAAATAAATAAATGAAATTAGGTTTGAGAATTCTTGCAAAATCGAATTCCTGTGAAATGGAATTCTTTTAAAATGGAATTCCTGCAAAATGGATTTTTAATCCACCCAGAAGAAATAACATCAAATACTAGAAATGAGAGAATGTAGTTCACAGAATACCACATTTTAATAATCAGGACACCAATTTATTAATAACAAAGAAAATATACATGGCTGGTAGACAACACGGCCCACTCATAAGAAAAATATTGACAGACACTCTCCCGGCCTGCGTGACTGATGAAGAATCACATCAACCTGCATCTGGGATGTTGAAAAGGAGAACTTTCCTTCCTTACTGAGATTTCCAACAGGAAGTCTTTGAGCAGATGATTTGCATTCAGCCAGTTAGGTGGTTTTTGCATTGATGTTTAAATAGACAGATAGTGAAGCTATAAACTCTTAGGACTCATATGAGAGGGTGGTAAAAAGCTGGTCTACAGCAGTATGTCTTTTCTCTCCTTTAGTTTGAATATTGCTCTTATACTTGAATTTCCTCCCAAATTTGATTCTCCTTTTTTCACTCAATTCTGTATTTCTTAAACTCCTGACTAAATCTGCATGACTGTATGTAGGCAGCAGCAGTGGTGAGTATGCATGTGTGCATTTGTGTGTGTGTATGTGTGTGTGTGTACATTTCCAATCTCATCTAGATTATCCAGGATAGATTTATATTACTTGCAACCAGGGCACCTGACAATATGTTCATAGTTACATATTAAATGTTTGCAGATTTCTTTTCCTTTAATTATACAACTCAATGAAGTAAGCACTTCCCTGGCAAGCGCAAGGGTCTGAGTTCAATTCCCATTTCCACCAGTATATATATATATATATTCATGCTATTTTACTTTAGTTTTTCTTTCTTTCTTTTTTTTTTTTTTTTTTTTTTTGAAGTACCAGACATTGAATTCAGGACCCTGAGCTTGCCAGGCAAGCACTTATCCTACTGAACTGAGCCATCTCCCAGGGTCCTATACTCATGTTATTTTGAAAATACAGTAATGGATGATCACTTACAAGAGTTGAAGGGTTGTGGATTTAGCTCAGTGGCACAGCCTGGCAAGAATGAGGCCTAGAGTTTGATGTCCCACACAGGGGTGGGAGGAGAGAGAGAGAGAGAGAGAGAGAGAGAGAGACAGAGAGAGACAGAGACAGAGACAGAGACAGAGAGCAAGAGAGTGTCTTCATAGCTTCATAAATTTTGAGGGAAAAAATGTCTTAATATTATTTCCTACCTACTAGCTGCATGTGTTTGCCACTAAGAAATGACTAACATGCACAGTATTGTTTGATTATTAATACTCACTTCAGTTTTATGTTGAAGATTTTGTACATTCAAGGATTTGATAGTGAAATGTATGTATTTTATATGACTGGATGGCTTTGCATCATTCAAATGCTCTTACTATAGTAGAAAGAAAACAGAATTCTTACATATCACACATTTAGTAGATTACAACAGCATCAAAGCTTATTGAGATATTTGTGTAATATTTTATCATTAAACATCTGTAAAAATCGATCCCCTATTGGCAACATTATACTGGCATCCACACACCACCATCTTGCCGAGTTGTCGCATGAGACACATTACACACTGCATTGGCAGCAAGCTAACATCTGGTGCACAACTTTTAGTGCAGTCTGTGTGTCTCTAGATAAAGTCTGAACACAATAAATCAAATACTAAAAAGTAGAAAATGGAAGTTCCAAGGGAAAATGACTTGAATATCAAAACTATTTTATGTGTCATTAATTTTTAATTGTGTAATTAAAAGTTTGTTTAGTTTATTATGATATTAAAACTGAAATGGAAAACCAACAGACCTATGTGAAACTGAATAACAAAAATTTTGGAATAGTACTGGTGCTATTCCCAAATATGCTTCAAATTCTTTTCCCTTTAGAATCATGTTTTGGTTTTGAAGTAGAAGAAAATCATAGGTTACAGCTACAATAAATGAATTCACTCTCGAAGTAATGGTGTTTGTGAAACACAGCAAGTATTCACCTCCTACACGGTGTTCTGACAGCCTAATGCTATTACAGAACACCCAAGCTCTCATAAACTAATAATGAGGAGCAAACATGCCTTGAAGGTGGAAATCTTCAGATGCTACTTTGCATCTATGTATATATACTAAATTATAACACAGTTGGTGGTTTATGAATCGCTAAACAGAAATATATTTACCTAACATGATTACAAGAAGAATTTTCATCCTTTGTAAATGGCTTTCAAGGTATCACTAACTAATTCCAAGCAATTTTATCCAAGTTACTTTAAAAATTATGCATTGTTTCCATCTAAATCCCTAATCTATTTGTTCCATTGTTTCCAGCAGGGCTATTTGGGAAAAAATTCTTTATAGGTGCAGTTGAATCAAGAAACAAGTTTTTGTTGTTGTTTTGCTGTTGAACATTTCCTTTTTCTGCTATTTATGAAATTGGGTTTGTTCATATGGTTGAATAATGGCTTGGGTTTCCAGTGATTCTATTTATAATAGTCATGTTTATTGCATTAACACTCTACATTGCTATGAAGAAAGGTGTTTGTTTAATAATGAATTTATTTGTACTTCAAATTTCTTTCTCTATGTGATCGATAATGCTCTGAGCAACATAGGGTCACAGAGAAACATGATCAACGATGTAGAGTGTGCCTATGGAGAGTCACAGGGAAAGTAAACATTCTGTCAGGCTTTCACAGAGAGAAAGTTGGTCAGGCAATGGCCGTGGCTCATCCACATGGCTGACAATGAGAAAGAATCTACAAACTGCGATGCAGGGTTATAGGATAAATTCTGAAGGTATTTGACTGACCTTATCAGATACAAGAGTTGCATTTCTTGTTATTTAGATCTTGCTTTATCTTGGCCTTAACCATGCAGCAGAAAAGTATAAAAATGAAGCATAAAAGTAAAGCCATATTAATATGCTGAGCTGTAAAAGACTCAAGTCAACAATTTTTGACATTGCCATCCCTATGGATAACCCACTACTATAGTGGCCTGCTGGACTGTGTTAGAGTTTTTGCTGAATTCATGCACCTATAGTATTTAAATACTAATAGAATACCCATCTCTGAGAGGAATAAACGAGAAAAGGGGCTACGACGGAAATACTATTTTGTAGCCGTATATACAGAATAGTGAGGATAGACATACAGCTGCTTTCACTTAATTCAATGAGAAGAAAGATTTGTATTAATAGTTTTGGACAGGATATCCTGTCTGCATCTTGTACTATGGATAATCACTAAGAAGATAACAAATTACAATGTATTAACTATTGAAACTGTCCTATTAATCAGTTTTGAAACTCTCTCATTGCTATTTGTTTCTCAATACAATAAAAAAATATTTCTCTAACTCAAGAAATGTAAAGTACAAATACATCTACAAATTGTGCAAATAATAATATTTTCCATCTTAAATTTCAAGCTTTTAAAAATGCAAAATGTTTCCTAGTCTCACGAAGACAAGACACTGACGTAGACAGAAAAATAACACATGTTTACCTACATTTTGTTTTAAATTGTGGATGTTCTTATTTATCAGATGAAAAATTACCTGTCACCCTTCTTTACCATTTCACCCCAACTCCTACAATGGACCCCAGCACATAACAGAGTCCCAATAAAGACATTCCTTATTTAATGACCGATTGACTATTCTCATGACCAGGTCATCAAATAAATTGATCACTAAATAATGAATTGCATTTATATCCCCCATTTCTGACCATTATGTAGTAGGAAAAGGGGATAAGTTGTTACTGGATAAAAAAAATACAGTCAGAACCTAAGGGGATTGGCTGAGGGCAAAATCTGAGGTAGTCTGATCATCCCAAGTGATGCTGCATGAAACCACCCCCCAATTAAGAGCAAATGGCACCCAGTGATGCATCTTTACTAATGGGATCTTGCCACCTGCTTCAGAATCTTGAACATGATAAAAACATCAAGATTGCATGACTGAGCAACTCGGCTTAGGTGTTATTTCTGGGATAATCATATGGTGATACAGTTTAAGCACATCTATTGAATCTGCTGCACATGACAATTGGACAGAATAATCTATACAGGTAGGTACTATATGCTAAGGGTTAAATAGTCTTACTCACTGCCATTGATTTATAGAATGTCATGTATTCAAAAGCAAACTTTATGGTGATTTCATGTTAAATGAAGAGTTCTGGAAAAATAGGATCAGAAGGAATGAGCCCTGAGATCTCTATTTCTAATATTCAACGTGGGCAGCAAACCTGAGTGTGGGCCACCTCCACTATTCAAATATGTCAGAGAGACCACCATGCTCAGAGGCAGGGATTGTGGCTTGGTGTCTGCTGTGGGACTCTTCAGTCACAGCCTGGATAACAGAGAGCACCCCCGAGTAAAAAGCACAGGGATTGGCATTGAGTTAGGGACAAGTGGACAAAATAGAAGTTGAGTCACAGCATTTCAAAGCAGAAGTTTCTGACTCAATTGTGTGAAGTGGACAATGAAAAAAAAAATAAGCAGAAAATTGGTCCCTTGTAGATAACAGTATCTTTAGAGATTTTTTAAGTGAGATAACCAGAGGTTAACATTCAGGATGCATATACATTTAATGTGAGAATCCTAGTTTCTTTTTTTTTGTTGTTGTTTTTATGTATTTATTTAATCAATAAAAATGGCAATGAGACAGTTTCAAAATAGTTTAGTAGGACAGTTACAATAATTAATTCAGTGCATATTGTTGTCTGCATAGTAGTTATTGATAGTACATGATACTTGGTATCTTGTCTAAACACTATGAGTACAAATCTTTCTTCTCATTGAACTAAGAGAAAGTAGCTGTATATCTATCCTAACTAATTTGTATATACAGACATATTTTTCTGGTATGAAATGGGGGATATAAATTCAATTCATTATTTAGTGACCAATTTATTTGATAACCTGGTCATGAGAATAGTCAATCGGTCATTAAATAAGGAATGTCTTTATTGGGACTCTGCTATGTGCTGGGGTCTATTATAGGAGTTGGGGTGGAATGGTAAAGAAGGGTGACAGGTAATTTTTCATCTGAAAGCAAGATAATGAACAATAGTAAATCAATAATTCCAGTTGTGACAGGTACTATGTAAAACCCAAATTCCTGTGACAATACATATCAAAGGGAGAAATCTATTTGTGGTTATTCTGAGGTGTGATTTATTAAGAAAACCTAAAGGGTGAGAAGGAGCCAACTCTGTGCAGTGGGCAAATGGGTGGAAGCATCAGCAGAGGAAGGTGTATGTGTACAGTGGAGCCAGAAAGCTGCTGAGAAAGAGGAACCATAACTTACGGCTATCCATCAGTGCACAAATAGGCAGACAGCAGCGAAGATGTGAGCACCTCATTATATTGCAGCAGGGAGACATTTCTTTGTTTTTTTCTTTTTAATAATTTTATTGAGAAACAAATATCTATGAGACAGTTTCAAAACCGATTAGTAGGACAGTTTCAATAATTAATCCATTGCATATTGTTGTCTTAGTGGTTATTCATTGTCCAAGATGCAGATATGATATCCTGTCCATGAACACTATTAGAACAAATCTTTCAGTTCATCGAATTAAGATAATGTAGCCATTTATCAACCCTATTTTGAAGATACTAATACAAAATATTCATTCATTCCTGTCCCCTTTTTTTGTTTTGTCAGAGAAGGGTATTCCATTGTCATTTAAATCGTATAGGTGTGTGAATTCAGCAAAATATTCCAATATAGTCTAGTAGTCCGTAAGACTGCTGGGTTTTCTGTAAGACTGGCAAAGTCAAAAGTTGTTGACTTGAGCCTTATACAGCTCAGCCTATTAATATGTTTTTTTTTTTTTTTTGGTAGCCATTCTTTTTTTTTTTTTTTTGTTTCATTAAAGTACAAATATCAATGAGACAGTTTTAAGATACCTTGACAAGATGGATTTGATAAATTGACACATTGCAAACTGTTTTCATAATGTTTAGGTATCACAGAAGGTGCATACAGGATATTATACTTACAGACCTTATTATAACATATGTTTCTTATCAGCAAATTAAGAGACTGTAGCTGTTTGCATATCTTATTTTTTAATACCTGAATTACAACAAAGATTCAATAATTAATACTTTCTATTTTGTTATTTTCCTAGTGGTTGTCCATAGTACTAGAAGCTGACATAATATCCTGTCCAACCACCATTAGTGCAAATTTGCCTCTCATAGAATTATGTAGAAGCCAGCATTATCTGTCCCAATTGTACTGTCCATACACACACACATCATGATTCTTCCTTTCTATACCCCTTTCTTGCTCTATACCTGTCAGAGATGGGCACTCCATTGTCATTCAACTAACTTAGGAGCTTGAACTCAACAACATGATCCAACACAGTCCAGCATTCCACAACAATAGTGAGCTATCCGAAGAAGTTATCGACCATAGCCATTTACAGCTCAACATTATTATGGCCCCGCGGTGTATACTTCATTTTTATACTTTTCTGCTGGATGGTTAAGACCTAGATAGAGCAAGACCTATATACCAACACATGTACTTTATGTTTCTTGTGAGGCCAGTGAAGTCCCCTCAGGGTTTATCTTTTAATCTTGTACCTTATTCTGTAGATACTTTGTCTGTGTCATCCATGTGGATGAGTCACAGCCAATGCTTGACCAGTTTGCTCTCTGTGAGAGCCTGAGAGAAAGTTTTCTTTCCATGTGACTCTCCCCAGGCACACTATAGATCATCGATCTCTTTCCTCTGTGGTTCCACAATCTACTTGTTCAGAAAATTTGGAGCTCACCTAAGTTTCATGATGTTGCAGTACAGGTTCTCCTATATCCTGAGTCTTTGCTGACTTTGAAAAGCTAGGGCCAAAATGTTGGCTGGCCTTGTGGCTGCTCTATTTCTCCAACTTTGATCTGTAAACTTAGGTTGTTAACCATCCAAAAGAAAAGCTGATTAGTATCCTGCAGCATATGCTATTCACTTTGCCTCATCTGACTCAATTGGTTTTAGTTGTTGCTGTACATTTCCATTTGTATTTCTGCTTTTCACTTCTTATACTAGGGAGACTATACGATATTTACACATGTGTGCCTGGTTTATTTCACTTATGAGTATATGTTGAAGGGGCATCCCCTTCAGTATAAATGCTTCAAGCTTATCATTCTTAATAGATGAGTAATACTCCATCATATAAAAATACCACATCTTTTTCAACCATTCCTCATGTGATGGACATCTTGGTTGTTTCCAAGATTTTGCTATCATAAATTGTGCTGCTATAAACATAGGCACACATATAGCACTCTGATGCAATGTTTTCAGTTCCTCTGGAAAAATTCCCTGTAGAGGGATAGCTGGCTGGAATGGAATTTCCAGTCCTACTCTTTTGAGTAGTCTCCACACTGACGTCCACAGTGGTTGTACCAGTCTACATTCCCACTAGCAGTGGAGAACTGTTCCCTTTTCCCCACAATCTCTCGAAAATTTATTGTTGGTTGATTTCCTTATGATAGCCATTCTTTCTGGAGTGAGATAGTATCTCAGTGTTGTTTTTATTTGCATTTCATGGATGGCTAGCGATGTGGAGGGCAATTAAGACTGGGTGTGGTAGCACACCTATAATCCCAGCACTTGGGAGGCTGAAAACAGGAGAACCGCTAGGAGTCTGATCTACACAGTGAGACCTTGTGTACTCTATGCACCCTATCCTAATACACAAAAAATAAAAATAAATAAAAGTGCAAATGAACTTGTTTCACCAGCTACAAGTCATCATTTCCTTCCAGTTCTAATAACTACTCAGACCACTATCATTGTACAAAATGTGACTGAAAAATAAATAAAGTTAAAATTATTACAGCAAAAGACAGTAACATGAATTGAGATCATTTTCAGCCAACTTATCCCCCTGTTCTTTGCACTGTCTGAAAGTGTTCTTTCCTAAGTTCTTGAGTTGTGCTGCCAATGTTGCCTTCATATCTTTCATTAATCCCAGGAACTTACCTCTAGAGGTGCCAAACCCAGAGAACAAGGTTAAGGAGTCTACATCATTGTGTTCCCAGGAGCCTGTCCTACTATGGGGTGACACTAGGCAATAGCAGTCACCTTATTTTTTTTATTACATCTCATAAAGAAATCTCCAAATGTGGGTTTCTAGAACTGCTTCAGAAAACAGCAGGGATGATAGAATTAGACATTTCTACAGTACTTTTCTTGCACGTCTGGAATCTTCTTGGCTCTTCCATTGATCACTTGTACCGTTTTGAGTTCTTGTCAACTTGCTTTCAAGTTATCTTTCTTTTCTTTTGCTAAGACTGGATAATAGTTAATTAGTGCTCTATTTCTTGAAAAAATCAAGAAACTGTGACATTCTATGTATGTGATTTAAAAAGTTAGGAGACTTTCTTTGAATTGTTACTGGCAGGCTTCAGTGAAATGACAAATATTATTTTAATAAGACTGCCTTAATTAAAGACAATTTTCCTGTTTGACAACAAGATCATATATAAATATATATATATGAATATATATATATACTTATTTATTTATGTATTTATTTGGTCCAGGGTCTCACCACTCAATTCAGACTTGGAGTGATCCTCTTGTCTCAGGCTCCCAAGAGCTGGGATTACAGCCATACATCATCATACCAGGTCTCGGTGATAGGCATTACATGCCTGGGGTACTGGGGCCAGCCCAGGATGCGGGACCAGGGATTGTACCTGTGTCCTTGTGCCTGCCAGGCAGGTGCCTAGACCACTGAGCTATCTCCTCAGCCCCACAAAATTATCTTGATGTGATGTACACTACAGGAAAGAACTCATCTTTGTGAAATGTGACCTTGACAGTGCACATGAACCTCATACTAAGTGGTTTCAAAAGGTCACATTACTTGATCTCATTTTGATCAATGAAGTGAGTCATGTTTGTGGCCTGTGTTCAGATTCTTTTGTTTCCCATCTTGATTTGGAAAACAACTCCAGCTCATCACAACTTCCTTTTGTACATAGTTTGAAGTATGTAGAAGTCATGTAGTATTTGGAGTTCCTGAGCATCATCAAGCTACTTTAACAGGTATAGAGGACATCACTCTGTCTCAGCAATTTACTGAATAGAATGGCTGCCCAGATTTCACTATGATTCAGAAAAATATGTGGAAACTATTCTGTATCATAATGTTCATTTTTTCTCTCCCCTAGTACATTAAACGCCCTAGCCTTGGCTTTTTACTTGAGAGCTGCTACAGGAAACTTCCATGCTTGAAAGAAATAAGGTGTTTATGATGCCCCGCTTGGCAGTGCTAAAGCAACAGTGAAACTTGTCTTCTGCACACTTCCACAGGGTGACTCCGGCTGCCCACATCTGACTTGAGAGCTGGTACTGCAAAGCCAGGCTGGGCAGCTTCTTGACAAAAACCTCTGCACAGTACAGATGCAAGTAAGTTTAGCATTTATTGTACATCGGATACATATTTTAGGATAAATTATAAATCCTGGACTGTATTACCATAACCTTCCTAAATCAAAATGAATTATGAGACATGCCAAGTTAGCTTTCATTATAACATTGACCTTGGATAAAATTGGCTCCCAAGGGTTAGTGGTAAATTGATGAGAGGCTGATAGGCAAAAGTGTGCTGTTTGCAGCTCACCAGAGATACTTTTCTACTTTAGCGGGATAAAAACTCTTTGCTGAGGAGTCTTCCTAGAAGGAGAAAAAATTAGCATAAATGCAAGGACTCATTTAAATCTGATTGCTATTATAACTCAAAAGTTCTATTTAACTTTAAAAAACTTTGTACCTTGATCATAAGAATGTATTAGATACAGACTTTGAGAAAGAGAAATACCATGAGAGACTCACAAATTCTGCCTACAGTTCAAAGATGTAGAATTAGACCATGGAAAGCTAAAAGCTATGTCAAATTTTAAAGAGAAAATTGACACTAATAACAACAAAAATTCACTTAAATGGCCAAATTTTTTAAAGTTAAATTTAAAATTTTTCTGGAAGAATTTTCAGAATTTAAATAAAGAAGAGTTTAGAGTAAACAATATATTTATATACAAGTGATATTCATAAATTTAGACAATAGTTATAAGCATCTCTTTAGGATAGAAATATTCTGTAGCACTTACTGTTATACTTATTTACACTTAAAATAGTAGGAAACATTAATAGCTATGGTTATACTGTAATTTACTAATGCATTGCCTATTTATCCGTTAAATAATTCAGATATATTTATTTTACTTTAAATAGATTTTTAAAAATTTATATACGTATATAGTTTTAAAACATGTCCCTTGCACCTATAATGTTAGCATAAAGTACAGTTCACATGAATTAGCTGTGGACACTTCATCCTTTCTCCTCCTTGGCTGTCAGTACCTCCGTGGAAGTGAGCAGCAGCTGCTGACGCTTGTGCCCCAGCACACAGGTTTTGAATCTCAGTGTGTCACATGAGAGATTGTATATACACATTCATTCATAGTAATTCATGAAAAAATTATTTGTCTAGCAAAAATAACAGAATATTCCCTCACTTATTGCATTCTTATATTATTCATTTACTTATTTGTTTGTTTCTTTGATTATTGTCGCTCTGAGGCAAGGTCTCGCTGTGCAGCTCAGCCTGGCCGTAAGCTCCGTTTGTAGCCCAAATGGGTCTCGAACTCATAATAATCCTCCTACTTCAGCGTCCTGAGTGCTGGAATTACAAGTGTGCACTACCATGCGCAACTCTTAGTTTCAATTTTTTTATTCTAGGGAAGGGTCTGCTGGGTGTTCAGTGCCTCATTACTAGATTGGACTCCTAATGATCCACCTGTTTAGAGCCTCTCAAGAGCTGAGATTACAAGTGTGGGCCACTATGCTGTCTCAACTGCCATCTCAGTGCACCTTGGAGGCCGAGCCAGCATGGCAGGCCTCCCTAGAATAAGAACTCAAAAGAAGACATAAAAATAGGAAGGTATAACACAATTAAAAGGAAAGCGAGAACTTGAGAATTAGACAACAAAGAGAGAGCAAAGAGAAAAGTTAGGAAACATGACAAGGGCAAAATCATACATTTATATGCACAAGATGACTAAGGCAATGATCCTGAGAATCTTCAGCAGGTTTTTGGAACTAGCAGTTAAGTGGTAGAGTTCTGACCCTGACTAACTATACATACTGATACCTGTGAACCAAGCAACTGCAGTGAAGTTAGCAATGTGTAATAGAATGGTCACGCTTGGAATACCTGTCATTCTGGTCTTCTAAATTCATAATGCTTGTCATGACATGCCAATTACTGTCATACTGTCTCTCAAGTAAATGTTTGTTTAAAACAAAAGGGTAATAAATGAATAAAATAGACAAGAAAACAAGTCACTGTAGTATCCTGCTGCAATGCTGTATATGGTTAGATTTCTTAATTTCTGTGTAAAAATTTGCAGGCACTTTAATCCTCTGAGCTATTTGTCTGGCCCCTTTACCTAAGATTTTGCACAGTCATTCTCTTATGACTTCAGATGGCTGGCATTTTTTATTGATATTGTAAGAATAGTTTCTACGGGCTCCCAAGGTTTGTGAGCTACATTTCATTTCTCTATCTATTTGCTAGTTTGGTATTGTGTCTTGTTACAAATCCTTGAGCACCAGAGTTTTTGTGCTGTCCCTGTTTTCTTCTTGATGATTTGTATATATCCTCATTTATTCTATCTTGATGATGAGTAGTGGATGCTGCTGGGAAACAGCACGGCCTTCCTTCGGAATAATTTCATTAGATTGGGCTTGGATTCTGGCAGCAAGGTGAGATGTTCTGGTCTCAATGTGATACTGTTGTCTCTAGCTTGCACCCTTGTAAAGCACTCTAGTTTTTCTAAAGATTTTCTTTTCTTCTATGGGAAAAAGAGTGGAGTCAAACATCCAAGTCAAGAAGATCCTAATTGGAATCAAACACTGTACATTTTATATGCAATGGCTTATTTTATCAAAATATTTGCCTGGAGATTTTTCTATCCAGGCATTTGTAATTCTTTTTGTCTTTATGTAGATTATGTTTTATTCTTTTAGACTGGGGATTGAACTCAGGCCCTTGCACATGCCAGGCAAGTGCTTATTCTACTGAGCCATCTCCCTGGCCCCTTAATTATTTTTATCTTGTAGATATGATGTCACATTAAAATTACTCACAATTATTTTGAATAGTTTCTTCTGCATTAACTATTCACTACTTCCATACATATGGAATTATAAGGAAAGAAAGAAGAAGTAGGTTTCAAAAACCTCAGGTTATTGTTCTAACTGGTAAAATACAAAAAGAACTGTACATTAGGGAACAGATAAGGTGGTGAACAACAGTTATTCTCTAAAGTTGTCATGTTGCAACCCCCCCTTCCCCTCTCCCTGTTGATGGAACCAGGGATTGAACTCAGGCCCTGGAGCTTGCCAGGGAAGAGCTTATTCTACAGAGCCATCTCCCAGCCCCAGTTTCATATATTTTATCCAGCTTGTTTTGTCACAGTAAAAAAAAGCAAAAAATTTCTATTATTCCTCACATATTCCATATTTTTGTTCATGTAAAATATTCTTCTTTTATAATCATAGTTACTTATAACTATGTTTATTCCAGCATAAAAATAAAACATATTAGCTTTGCTTTTACAATATCAATACAAGTGCTTTTATTTTAAAATTTTCCACATGACTTTTAAATTTAATTTAATTTTTTAAATTTATTTTGAGACAAGATCTCAATAGGTGACTCAGGCTGGCGTCAGTCCCTGAACTCCAGTGGCCCTCCTGCCTCAGAACCCTGAGTGCTACCAGTATAGCTTTGCAACATGACAACTTTAGAGAATAACAGTGTTGTTCACTACCCTATCTGTTCTCTAATTTACAGTTGTTTTTGTATTTTATCAGTTAGAACAATAACATGAGGTTTTTGAAACCTACTTTTTACTTTCCTTATAATTCCATTTACTTGGTTTTATATAAAAGTTTCTTCCTTATTTTACCACAGACAGGAGCTATGATAATTATGTGCATGGTACCACACCATTAGTTCTCCAATGCAACCTCTTTTCCTGAGGTTTGTCAATCTTTTGGAATCATGGTGAATCATTTTATTCATCCTGAATAAAACTAATTTAGGCAATATGAATCCTTAGCAAATATGCTCTGGAGCACATGTTTTTTAAAACATCATTTCAGTTCAAGGTGTCTACGGGGTGTACAGGGTCTTGCTGCACAGATCGGACTCATAGTGATTCTCCTGATTTCAGCCTCCCAAGGATTACAGGTGCATGCTAGCATGCCTAGTCTCAATCGCTATCTCATCATGCCCCAGAGGCCGGGCCAGCACAGCAGGTTGGGGATTGGACCTCTGACCTCTTTCTTTGACTAAGCAGGTGCTTTAATCAGCTGAGCTATTTGTCTGGCCTTTCAAAATATTGATTTAAAAAATACAATGACCTGCTATAATTTTAAAAATAATTTCTTATTATGATCTGTTTTGTTCGCCCCCCTTCCCTTTCTTCTGTTCTGTTCTTTCCATGTCTCATCCCATCTCATCTCTTCTTTTCTTTTCTCATTTTTTGGTACCAGAGATTGAACACAGTATCTTGCATTTGCCAGCCAGGTGCTTATGCCACTGAACTATTTCCCCAGCCATGCTGGGCTTTCTGGTTTGGTTTACACATATTAACAGGAATAAACTCACGTACTTTAAAAAAAAAATACAATGACCACTAGTAACTTCAGTTGCCCTGTCCATTGTTTTGTTTTTCATTATTTTTGTTTCTGTTTTTTGTCCCTAAAGAACATTAATTTCCAATGACCCTAAACCTGCCCACTAGCCATATGGTATTATGTATTTTAGTTTAACTCTTCAGTGTCATATGCTATGTTAACTGATCCATTCAAATTCTTGCTTTCTACGTTTCACTGGGTAATTTGTATGCACCTAATTAAATACCCGTACTCAGTTTGCCTTATTTTCACTCTTAACTTTGATGTTTTTCTTCCTTATTCCACAATGGCACTGGGAACAGATTTAAATTTTTTTCTTTCAGCCAAAATGTAAAATTTAAAATCAATTTAAACAACTTTTGTGTTGTGAGGATTTTCTGTCATTAATTTCAAATATTAAGTATCTTATTTTATTTCTCATCACTGAATGTATTAATAGCATTAAGAAATTCTTTTTTTTTTTTTACAATAATCACATATTGGATAATTCTTTTTTAAAGGAGCTTTTTCTTTTGTTTTTGATTTTGGTTTTTTTGCAGGACCAGGGATTGAACTCAGGCCCTTGCGCTTGCCAGGCAAGTGCTTATTCTATTGAGGTATCTCCTTGGCTCTGGAGCCATTTTTTTTCTTATGCACATAGAGATAAAGTCTGATTGTGCCCTTGTTAGCAGTTTAATGAAAGACAGTTTTTCTACGCATCGTGGCATCTCTTGTAGGCAACACATTACAGCTTATCAATATTGTCAATCAGAAAGAGAGAAGGAGAAAAGGTACAGGAGATGGGTGTTGGTGAAGAGGAACCAGATCTGACCCCACCAGGATTCTCTAATTGCTTTACTTGAGAGAGAAGAAACCTTCCTCTTTGGGGCTGGGGTGATGGCTCAGCGGAATAAGTGCTTCTCTGGAAAGCGCAAGGGCTTGAGTTCAATCCCCAGTTCAGCCAAAAGAAAAAGAAAACTTCCTTTTCCTCTGTAGCAGAAGGTAACTGTACAATTTAGAGAGTGGTGTTTGGCCACAGTTGGCCAGAATAAGATCTCTGTTCTGCAGCAAGCAGCCCCCAGAGCCTGGAAGTAGGGAGCTACCTACTCCTCAAGGATACATTTCAAAGGCAAGATTCTTAGGTCCTTAAGGAAGAAGTCCTCAGTTGTAAAATTTTTGAATATCAAAGGAACAGTGAAAACTTTATACTTACCTGTGACCTAAAGTAAATGCTCTAAGAAAAGGGAGACCAGGAGCCTACGGAAAGAAGGGGGTAAAAAAATTAATAATAATATAAGGGCCGGGGAGATATCTCAGTAGACTAAGTGCCTGTCTCGAAAGCACAAGTTCCTAGTTTTATCTCTGTTGCTGAAAAAGAAAAAAGAAAAAAAAGTAAAAGAAAGGAAAGGTTCTATGCAAAGGTTAAGCAAGCAGGAGTCAGACTTCTGCTGAGTACAAACTGACATTTGATTTCTGCAGGACTTTGAACATGAAGACATCTTAGTAAGTCACAGTCACATTTTTGTGATTTAACTGTGGCTCTTTCTGGTTCAGTGAACCATCTACAAAGGGTATGCTATCTTCTTTAACAACCTGACAATGCAGTATTACAAAAGGCAGAGGGTAATGGAAAAGAAATCCGCTTAAGGAAATGGGGAACATAGCCATCCAGTCATCAGTGAACCCTGGCACCTCCCAATTTACAAAGAACAGGATAAATGCAAATGGTCTGTGAAGGTAAGTTTATTACACACACACACACACACACACACACAGGCATACACACACTTCTGTAATTTCTTTTCGGCCATCTAAGACTCTATTATTCACTATCCTTGACTGGTACCATAATATTGTGATTATCTTTCTCATCTTATTTTTTCCATGACTGTATGAGATGAATTTTGACAAAAGAAAAATCCCTTTACTGATGAATGCTAAGTTTTGTAGCAGATGACAGAGAATTAGATTACTATATCCCATATTTCTATTGTTTCTGTCCAACATTTCCCTTAAAATAATTATACTGTAAGGACATTTTCTTCGGGTCAGTTTCTCTACAAATAGCCATAGGTTTTGCCAAAGTAGGATCTAAATCTTCTGCTCTATTTGACTAACTGCACTGTAGCTGTGTGTGTGCCTGTCCTTTCCCCTTCCCAGCAAGGCTACTGTCCTGAGGCTGTTTGAAATGATAGCCTTAGGTGAGGGGGCTTGATTGGTCTGCCAGCCTCCCTTTGGCATCTATTGCCTAATTTTACAATCTTCTCTCCTGCAGTGCAAGCCACTTACACTGTTCCTTGGACTAGTTGTGATTTGGGGTACATACACTGTTTTTTCAAACCCAGCAGGCCCACAAATTATGGACTCTTCAATCACTTAGATTGCAGGCTACATGGGGTGAGACTATCTCTTAGCAGAGCATTCCTTCTTTACTTTAGATGGCTTTCAGAAGTTTGAGCTCATTCTTTCTTTTTGAATCAGGGCTAAGTATTATATACTCACATTATGAGCATTCCTGCTATTTGTACTGATGCCTCAGCTACATGCCACAGTGATCTGCTGCCTGAGGTAGAGCAAGCTGTCTCACTGCATTAGCAGTCTTACTGAGCTTCATAAAGAGCTGTATCTGTGGCCTTGGTATGAGTATTCCTTGAATCAGGAGTGAGTTTGGTACACTGTCGTTGGAGAAATACACATGCATTTTGTTAGGAAAGAAAAACATTTTTCAGCGTCCATCAGGGAGACACATGCTTGTCTGCACTAAGCCTTAGAAAGGAAGGCAGGAGAAGAAGTGTGGGGAAGGGTCTCCTGCCTCAGGAGAACATGTGGGCTGAGAAAAAGAGAGGGAGAAAGAAACTGGGTATGGGCAAGTGAGTTAGGGAAGTTGATTAAAGATGAACACCAATTCCCTTCATTTTTGATTTTTGATTTTTAAAGAGAATAAAAAAAAAATAAAATAAATACCATTACAAACAATACAGAATTTTACTAAAAAGAAATGATAGGAATTCAATAATGGTTATTACAGTGCATATTGCTGTCTTCAAGTTAGTTGCTCAGATTACCAGATATAAGCATGGAAACTCAGTCAGAAAATTAATATGACATTTATTGTTGCTTAGTTCCAGCATAATGTGATGGTTTTTTTTTTTTTAACCATTTCTAGGTTATTATTTTGAGTTCATTCCAATGATCTGGGTTTTGATAATCATTGAGTCCCTTAAGTTATAAAGCTTTTACATCATCTTTTAGTCCATATTTTGCAAATAGCATTGTGTTAATAATAATAATCATTAAGATTTTCTTATTTTTAGGGGGGTTGGTGTTGGTGATAATAGCTTTGCAACTTATTTCATTGCAATGCTATTAATAATTTCATTCCCTAAATTATACAGTCATTTTGCAAGCTAATTTACTCATGTTATCACTCAAGTCCTTCTTGCTCTTATTTTCACCAATAGATAGGTTACACCCTCTCTTACTGTCCATTGTACTCTCTTTCATAGCTTTAGAAGCTATCTTGTCCAGTGCATATGAATATATATATATATATATATCGTATACTGATATTTTTCATTATAATTTCTGTGCTTATATCATTTTCTTATTTATCCCACTTGTTTTGTTCTTAAATCCCAAACACCGTTCTGTGAGATTCATTTTTATGTAAAAATCATGCATACATTTGTTTAAAGATCTCTCTCAAAAAGTAGCTGAGGGACCTGGGGAGATGGCTTAGTAGAATAAGTGCTTCCCTGGCAAGTGCAGGGTCTGAGTTCAATCCCTAGTTCCCTAAAAAAGTAGCTGAGCTAACATTAATGACTATGCCAAACTCAGAAGAACATAGAAGAGTTATCATATTTCAGGTGTGATGCTTGACATGTTATTTTACTTCATGTCTCTCACTAGCTTTACTTTTCTTGTTACATTTTTATTTTGTTCTTGTATTATTTGATGAACTAATATAGGCAATATATTCTTTTTGCTAAAGGATTGTGTTTTTGGAATGATTACTTATGCATCCTAAAGTAGTTACATATTTTGTATCTTCCAGATACCATTCTAGAAAGATATATAAGATAAAGAAAAAAAAAACTTGTCCTGATGAAATTTTCATTTTAATAAAATATTATTTGACATCTTTATATAAGATCATATCTCCCGCTTTAGTGTCTAAAGTTGAGTCAATTTCATCAGATTCCTTTAACCTTCTCTTCCTTTTCCTACTCTTATCCTAAATTAAAAGTTTGATAAATTTTTGTTCCATTGCCAGTCTTTACTTGCAAGTGTAAGATTTATTCATTCAAATTTCCCCTGCTTAGTGTGTTCCAAACTTCCTTGCTTGGTCTATTGTGTTTATTAAACATAGACAATCTAATTCTATCCTTGAATGGCCATTACTCACAAACTTCCCCAGGATCTGCAACTATTCGGTAAGTACAGCTGGCTCTGCTGGGTGTTGTTAGTTAAAATAAGATGACCAGCCCAAATGTGTTAGTGCCTTGTATCTCTGAGTGCTGTGATGTATCACTGGTTACCGCTGAATGTGTCTTCTTTATGAGGTGATGATGTCATGAGGCTTCTTTTCCTAGAATGCAGTGAAGGCATCCTCATAAAATAAGTTCCACACAGCCACTGGATCTCCAGGTTTTTGTGTTCCTTCTACCACAGTCTCCATGTCTTTCAGAGGTTGCATCTTGGGAGTGAAACCCTCATCATCTCAGACACCAAGCCTCTTGACTCCTAAAGTTTTCATTCCCTTTTCCAGAACTGTGACAACTAAATTTGTTGATCATGACTCACTCAGGTTCAGGCACTCAGTATCTGAAAATAACTCTACAAAGGTAACATCAGCACTAGTTTTAGTATATCAGCTGGTCAAGATCAAATACAGGATTAGAAGTTTTTTTTTTTTTTTTTTTTTTTTGCGGAACCGGGGATTGAACTCAGACCCTTGTGCTTGCCAGGGAAGCACTTCGAGACCAGCCTAAGCTACAAAGTGAGCTTAAGGCCAGCCTGACCTACTGCATAGTGAGACCCTGTCTCAAAAAGACAAAAAAAAAAAAAAAAGATCAAATACAGGGTATTTGCTAATTCAAATAAATAGCAAACTTAAGAATAATTCAATAAAGACAGATTGGAGTAAGCCAAAATATCTCAGTCTATGGATTAATTTACAATGTGTATTTTTGAACTGGACAGTCTTTTATTGCAGCCTAGTAAAAGCATATTGCTGTATTTTTCTTGTGAACTAATTGTATCATGGCTCCAAATCAGAGAGGCAGCATTCTGATTATTAAAATAATTTCATCTGTGGTGCTGAAATGCTAGTCTGTTGTCTGCTTCCTGTTATTGCCACCATCACTGACAAACTTCTAGGTCACCATTCAGATTCTTTTGCTTTTCTTACCACAATAATAGTAAACAGCAGGTCTTCCTCCCCCATTACCACATGGATACCCTTGCAATGTCCTTTATTATTTTTTAGGATTTAAGTGCTTTGTGTAACTGTTAATGCAACTGAGAATTCTAAGTCAAGAAGCGTAAGTGACATATTCTTCTCATCTATCTCCCAGGCTCCTTCATCTAAAGAGAATTCATTGGAAAAGTACAATTATCATTCAGATGATACATTTGAAGTATTATCATCTATCATTTTCCCAATATCTAAAAACTGGCAAATAATTTTAAGCTAAAACTTGCAGAGCTTACCCTCTCCCAAGTGTATTATTGCTTGAAACTAGAGACTGTAATAGAAAATATCCATTCTGGTAGGCTACTAGTGGTATTGCTGCTACAGAGAAGGAGCTGAGAGTCTCCTTATACTGTATGATAATTATATCATCACCAAAATTGCATATAAAATGTGATAGGAAATGTTAAGTATTAAAAAGATACTACAGAGCACTGTTTTCTCAAATTTTATTGTAATAGAACATGCAATATGTTTAGCAAGAACATGAATTAGGGAATACTGGCCGTGAACTCAGAAATTCTGTTTATGAGAGCAGAGATTACATGTGTGTGCCCCTATGGCCAGGTGAAGCATTCTTAGGCCACATGCTCACCTTGGCCTGAATGCTGTGCCTTACTGATTTTCGTGGGATGTGAGCTCAAGATATGGCATCCTTTGCACAATTTTTAGGCTACATGTGTGATAGACCAGCCTGAGCCTGGTCTACCTATAGTGAGGTTCCTACAGATTCTGATCATAAGCCAATAACAGTAGGTGAGGCTGTTGACCTAGATTGCTTCTAGAGTGAGCTTTATTAAAATCTAGTACTTTGGTGTATACTTTCCTGCTGTTTTCTGAAAAATACATAAATGGCATGTGAGAAATCTGGGTTTTGGATTGCCTCCACCAGGAAAACAAAGCCAATTCATTACACAAATCCCTGGGAAATCTGCACCTGGATACTATCTAGTGCTGATGTACGGAAAATGACTACAGGAATGGTGAGACTTAGTGGTCTACTGAGGCCTCCCAGAGAGGAAAGCATGGAGGTTGATTATGACGATTGCAGTAAACAATGGATCCTTTGAGTCCCAGACAATGTCATATGTTAACAAGAGCTTTCATGAAGACATGCTTCCCCTACAACTGATAATAGGAGGCTAGAAACTGACAGATAATAATTAGGATGCAAGACCTTTACATGAAAGATGCAAAATGATTGCACTGAGGGAAAAAAACTTTGGGGCAATAATAATAAAAATGAAGCATTTCTCTTATTGATGTTAAAAAGGACTATAGAATGCCACATAATTATACAGCGTATCCATAGTTTGTTAGTAAGAGAAATCTAGCTGTAGGAAATTCAAAATTTAAAAGTGAAATTTAACTGAAGCAAGTTAAACCAAGATGTCTTATAATCAAGCTTTCATGAGCTAAATAAAGAGAAGATATCAAGGTTACAAAAGAAAAGAAACAAATATCACACAGGGGAGCTATATTTCACTCACAGCTTTTTCCTTAGCAGAATTTTTACAGGACAATATAGAATGACATCACAATACACAGAATTCAGGGACAAAAATTAACCAAGAAAACTGCCCTTACCAAAAGTGTTCTTTAACATTGAAGGAGAGAAAAAATGACTCAAGGTAATCCAAAACTGAGAGAATATACCACCCTGAGACATGTTGTATGGGAAATGTTTAGGATCTTTTCATTCCTCTAGTATGAAGACTAAAACAAGAAGGAAATGCAAATATTCCACATTTAATGGCCTACCCTGTTGAACCACTATGGTCATTGAAGGCTGAAGGGCCCCATCAAACTTGTGACCTGCCACTTGGAGTCATGACCCTGATTAATTTTGGGTACCATTCTGTGTATCTATTTTATAGAGCCACGATATGTTTTTTACTAAGTACTTTTGTTTATACATTACTATATTTTTTCTGGGTTTTTCTGTGTATTATACCACACTTTAGTTGTATGCTGTGTTTTAACACTGAATATAAGAGTTATCCAAAGTACACAACATTGTAAGGTATATAGTATATACAGTATTAAAATTAGAGACCAATTCATCTAGTGACAGAAATGGAACTTGGTCATTAAATGAAGAGCGTCTATTTAAGAATAACTGTTACTATATTAAGCAGTAGACAGTAAAGAACGAAATGCAGATTGGGTTATCAAAATTTAAAATGAGAGAAAACTGAAATGCAGTGATGTGCTTAACATAACAATGCATGATTTTCTCATTTATAATATTGACATGATATTTTTATTAATATTTATGTTTATTGCATATTAATTTGCATTTCATTTTATCAGTTGCTCAGATTATCTCAATACTTATAACAGTGTTTGATTTTGCAATAATTTTTATATTCAGTATGACTATCTTATAAAGTAAGTTTAATGAAGCAAAATTGTTTCATTGATTTTTGAATACTTAGTGATCATTTTTGAATAATTAGTGATATTTGTATTGTGGAAATAATTGACTCTCAAGTCAAACAAAAGCCATATGCCATGGAGTATAATACATTCATAAAATGATTTGCATGACTGGATTACTAGTGGGATAATTCAAGAATGATAGATACCTAAGGTAGTCCCTATTATTATGGGCATTTTTTATGGCGGAACTGGGGATTGAACTCAGGACCTTGCACTTGCCAGGGAAGCACTAATTCTACTAAGCTATCTTCCAGGCCCCCTATTACAGGCATTTGACTCTACTGAGATGAGTAATGAAGAAGCCAATAGCTTGACAGGAATATAAAGGTGTCATTTACTTGAAAATATTCTCTCAATAACCTCATCAAACTTCATAATCTGTGCAATTCATTGAATACAAAGTTTGGACCAGTAAGAGGGTAATAGATATACAGAATATCTCTAATTCTATGTACTTAGTTTAATTTATCATATATTAATTTATGCAATCAGCAGATATTTGATGAAAAGGTCCTTTTACCTGCTTATCTGTGAAAAAGATAAAGTTAGCCTTTGTCAGTAGAATTTGAAATGAAATGAGCAGAATGTCAGATGACTGGGTAGAGAAAATGGTCATTTCCTGTGATTAGGAACAAGATGCTATCAGAAGACATATGGCCCTCAACTGTAATTCCACTTTACCACACACAATTTTAATTTGCTTCTTTAAATATATGGCTTCTCCAAAAGGGCCTTTTCCTTTATTTTTCTCTCTACTTTTTTTAGTTTAGATAAATGTAAACAATATGTTTCCTTCTTAGTTTGACTTGATATGACTTATTTATTTATTCATGTATTTTGTCCAGGGTCTTACTGTACAGCTCAGACTTCTTGAGATTCTCCTATTTTCATCCTCCTCAGCCCTGAGATTCTAGGTGTGCACCACCATGCTTGGTCTTGGTGGCATCCGCCTGGAGAGGGGGCTGGCATGGCCAGTAGAACCCAGGTTCCTGTACTTGTTTAAGCAGGCATTTAGTCCTCTGAGCTATCTCTCTGGCCTGACCTTATATGAGTTAAACAAAATGTTTGAACACTAAACTTATCACTAAAAATGTTCTTTTTATAGGACTGGGAACATAGGTCAATAGAATAAGTGCTTGCTTGAGTTCAATCCATGGTACTCAAAAGAAAGAAAGAAAAGAAAAAGAAGAAAATTTTTTCTTTTCTGTATTTTAGAGAAGGATCTACAGGATGTTCAGGTCTTACTACTAGATTGCACTTGTGGACTCATAGTGATTCTCCTATAAGCAGCCTTCCAAGTGTTGAGTTTATAGGCACGCCCCACCACACCCAGTCACAATTGCCATCTCAGTGCGCCCTGGGGGCAGGGCTGTCCTGGCAGGCCAGGGAATCAAATCCCCAACCCCTGCTTCTGCTTGCAGGTGCTTTAATGCACTGAGCTATTTGACCAGCCCTCAAAAATGTTCTTGTTTAAAAAATAGCATGTGTTCTTTCTGATTTGTCTAACAGAAAAATATGTTTCACTCAACATTTTCCCAAGCCAGTGTGTAGTGAGTGTTCTAGCCTCACTGACCTGCTGCAATTTGCAATTTCTTCATTTATTCCCCTTCTCTCCACCACCCTTGGGGCTGGGAGGTGTAAGGTCCGAGTCAAACAGACTCCATGAGTCAAACAGACCTTGTTACTGAGTCACAATAGGTTGTTAAGGTTACTATGGTTACTGCCCTACCCTACAGAGCGTGATGTCCATGTGATGTCCATACGTGCCCCACAGCTTGCAGATGTTCTTAAGATAACCCCACCGAAACCAACAATTCCCGGGACGACAAGACCCTTTCTAGAACAAACCTCCCTAACGACCCACACCACCCAATTGTTACAAAGACCAATACGAGCCATCCTATCCGTTTGAATGTAAGCCCAGCTAACACACGCGATTGGCTTCTGTCACGCTGCTTGCTGCTTTGCGGCCAAAAGTGCTATATAATCCTAAGTCATCTAAGGCTCAGGGTCACTGTGGCCCAGTTGCCTGGTGGCCCTGTGTCGACACAGCCTCTGGAATAAATCCTGAACTTCCACAAGGCCTCTGCTCTTGGTGTCCTTCCTTCCGCGCCCGATCTTGGACCTAACAGGAGGTAAAGGTGCAAACGGTAAATGGAGAAAGGTGTGTGGAAAAGGAATCACAAATATGAATTAAAACACAATGTTCTCTACCTAAAGGCAATGACCAAACTTAAAGACTTTGAATGAACTCCATAACTAGGACACTTTCAGAAGCTCTCTTACCGATTCTTGACTTTTTAGGTGAGAAGAAATGCAGAAATGCTCTCATTAATACTTGCTTTTTCTCACCAATCTTTTCTCTCCCTCCCTCCTTCCCTCCCTTCCTCTTTCCTTCTTTCCTTCATTCCTTCGTTCCTTCCTTCCTTCCTTATTTTGTTTTGTTTTTATTAGTACTTTAGTTGCACATAATGACAACATTCACTATAGGGTACCAGTACACATGCATAACACATTTCAATTTCCTTCCTTTTACCCTGCTTCCAGCCTACTTTATTTTTATAACATTTATTTATTTAAAATTCATTTATTTATTCTATAACATTTGTCCTGTAACATTCATTTATTTACCCTATGTGATCATAAAAAGGTAATTATTATATGTATACATTAAAAATCAGACTAACAGGCCAGAGAACATAAAAAAGGTAAGTCAAATATATTAAATCATGGTATGCTTTCAAATACATTGTCTGTACTAGATAGTAACACATTTTTATCTCTTTCTCTGCTTGACTGTGATCTGGGATATAATACATACTTTTTTTCATTTGAAAACCTATGTAATATTGAAGCTTCTTTGCATGATTCCTTCAATTCATGTTGAACACATAGGTAAAGTATAAAATCTGAGAAATGTTCAATATAACACATTTTTATCTCTTTCTCTTCTTGACTGTGATCTGGGATATAATACATACTTTTTTTCATTTGAAAACCTATGTAATATTGAAGCTTCTTTGCATGATTCCTTCAATTCATGTTGAACACATAGGTAAAGTATAAAATCTGAGAAATGTTCAATATTTCTATTTAATATTATACAAAAGTGATGCTAAAATCCCATTCAGTGAGTAAAAGGCAGCATTTTACATGCAGTATATTCTAAATAGCATAATGAGAAACAAAAATATAAAGTAGGTATTGGTTCCTTATCTTTAACCAGTACCTTCAAGAGCCTAACAAATGCAAATTTAAACACAAGTCAGCCTTTGTCAGCTCTGAGACATAGAAAATAACTCTGCAGCATTTAAAGATATTCATAGAGTATCCAGTTAAGCACATAAATCTTCAGTACGATTTGAGATGACATTCCTCATTATTAAACAAGCAACTCATATCTTTAGAAAGGAAAACAATGATAAGGTTTATTGGAGTGGAATTAGTTTTAAAAGAAGTAAAAAAATGTATATACTCAACATAAACCAGTTTTACTTAAGGATTGTACAACAAAAATATCCTGGCATGCATTCCTGGTCTGAAAGAGCACACGTGTGGAAAGGATTGGCCTTATTTGTAGTCACTAAGGCATGGCTGTTCCATTAGTAGCTTTTATAGAAATAAGCTCTTGGCTTACCTTTTCTCCCTTGTTTTTAATGTGGATGAAGATAATTTTTGCTTCAGGGCTTCACTTTCTGAGATCCTTCTGACACCTCGTGGGTGGGTGCACTGTTTCCCTGGGTGGCAGCGATGTCCTTCATGGCATCACTTTCAGAGATGCCCAGAACTTGTCTTTCAGGCCAAAAGGACACAGAAATTTGGCTCAGTCTCTAAAAGCTGGAGGAGACCCTCTGACTTTCTATTGCTGTTGAAAGCAGAACAAAGTGCAAGGCTAGCACTGTCTGATGATAGCTGGCTTGATCTAGATTTTTCATTCACTCAGAAATGAAAGTTCTACCTGAAACTGTATGGAGTGAGAATTCTGGTCTATCCTGCAACATGTGAAGAGGGTGCTGGGGAAATGGCTCAGTAGAATGAACACTTGCCCAGCAAGTGCAGGGACCTGAGTTCAATTCTAGTTCCACCAATAAATAAATAAATAAATAAATAGAAAAATAAATAAATAAAATACTGTGAAGAAAGAGAATTTGGTTTCAGGTATCTAGAAAGGGGTAACAGAAAAACAAATGTATTATCATGCAAATTTTTTAAGTAAGTAGAATAATGTAGGAGACACTTCCCGGTCCTCATCTCAGTCCAAGAAACTAATATTTGTAATCCCAAAGTTACGTTATTGGAATCCCATCAAGTTGATTCCAATCTACCACTTTCCATACAGCCCACGGTGAAAACGAGGACACTAAATTATATTTTTAATCATCGGGGAGTCAAGGGGCTCTAGGTCCAGCCACAAAGATGGCTTCCCGGAACCAAGAGGGCTACCCAGGGCCTCACCAGGTTTTTATTCAGTGGGGGAGTGGCTTGAGGAGGATTGACTGAGAATCAGGGGAATTAGGTGACTACTATGAGCTGAGCTAGGCGGGTGGCCTAAATTTACCTCTGCCACATGCAGAGAGGATATGCAGAAAGTGAACTGCACTATATAGTGTTTAATGTTTTGGAAAGTCTGGTGCTTCAGCTTTGATGTAGTCTTTCAAGCCCCAGGAAGTCATAGCCTCTTTCTTGAGGCTCGATCCCGGCTGAGAGCGTGGAGCATTAGCTCTACCATCTTGTCTCGACCCGGATCACATTAAGGAGCAACAAGTTTATCAGGGAAACATGCATGCCACCTTCAAAGACCATCACCATCACTTCAGCTAGACCAATACACATTGCTTAAGGCCAATTGAAGGATAAACAGAAGTCCTAGCCAGCTCTCTACATAACAATACAAGGAAATAGGATCAGGCTCAGTCAAAATGGAGACAGTTGCTCTTCTTTCAAGGAGAGCTGTTGGGTGTGCCCTCCACAGAATAACATTACTTTGACTGTGGCAAAATGCACTTCTTATGAAATACCAATG